>SNQJ01S0107879.1:0-12689 GCA_010110895.2 Picea sitchensis | reverse complement strand
TGGTTGAACCATCGCATCACAGTGGATATGACTTTGATTAATCAGATCATAGGGATTAGCATGCAAGGCCCTGACCCATAGGATTTCTACCCCAAAAATACCGTAGATCACGCTCTCACCCAACGAATAAAGGATACTTACGACGATGTAGAGAAGGGTACACGAGGATACAAGGTAGCGTCTATCTAGAGCAACACAGTGTGCCTTGCTTGTCAGCTGATCGTAGGCAAGCTATTTCACAAGAACCGACCGACCCAAGTAACTGGATTTGTAATCGACCTTGCAGGGAAGTGTGCATAAGGACTATACATGAATTGGGGAAAGTACCTCATGAACCAACTAGAACTAGATTGCAGAGAAGCACAGGATCAAGGACATGAATTCCACTTCATCTGGCTTCTTATCCTGATCAGTTTCATCACATGGGAGATGCCGGAAGGTGCAACCTTCCTCGACACCGATCCATTTGAACCTCTGGCCGTGAATTTCAGTACGTCATGGTACTCCAACGACATGAACAAGAAGTGGAAATCAAATGGCGTCTTCCACATGTATTATAACTAGATGAAGGTAGCCATAGAGGCCACGCCTCACATAACCCTAAACACACTTCATATATTTATACCCTTAATGAAATTCAGCATGGACCACCATTTTATCTATATCACAGTGCACGCTAATGAGGATAAACAACAGTTACAGTCATACTACAAGTTAATGGAGGATGACTTGGAGGAGATTACCAAGGAATGGTCGGCAAACCTCCTTGTTCCAGCAGACCTCGTAGAGATGTCCGATGTTGACAGCCCCGAAACTACCCCAAATACAGCCAAACCTAGCAAGATAAAGAAGACCGAAGAGGTCCACGATTTAGACAATGCATTTGTGAAGACCACATATATCTCAGTCGAGCAAGGAGGTGATGGCACAGAAATAGAACATAAGAAAGGAAAGGTTACACCGCCAAGAGATGAGGAGGATCCCTCAAAGAAAAGGAAGGTTTCCCCTCTAAAACCTTCTTCAAGGAAGAAAATGAAAGCAACTAGACCCAAATTCGAGACCACCCTCACCTCAGACGACTGCGACTTCATCATCGTTGCACTGAACAATGCTTGACTGGAGATAACAGAGAAGCAGGAAGCCAAGGAGGAGGAGTTGTTCAGTCACATCAAGGTCAAGCTTCAAGAAGTGCAGCAGACACTAGTCTAGTCGCGCGGTATCCATTGTGCCCTTGACAGTTGGAACACCAGAACTAGGTGATGAGACCGCTTAATTACACTGATTGTCGATACAGTCAAAGCTCACCTTCGATGAGCTCAAGAAGAAACAGTGCAAGACACCCAGGCTCTGGCGCAAGCACATAGAGATCTGTTAGAACAACGCAACAATGTAGAATGAGAAAAACTTGCTCTCCAAGAAAAGAGGGATGAAGAGAAAGAAGAGCTATAGCAAAGCAAGGAACAATTTCTCGTCGAGCAACTTGAAGTTAAGGAGAGGGTCAACAGAGCACTTCGCTCTGTGAAAATTGTCGAAGTACAGACCAAGGAATGAGTTCCACAGCAGGTGGCACAACTGGAAGAGGTAATCCGGAAGCTACAGCAGTGCATCGCAGACCTAGAGATCCGCGTTGTACCCAAAACCCCTCAGGAGATAAGAGACCAGCGAGAAGCAACTTCTCGTAGCGCATTGGGTAGATTAAAATTTCTTGCCTTGCAATGCAAGCATCTCATTACCCGTAGTGCCCAAACCTACAAAAATCTCACTGAAAATCCACAATTGCAGACACTGGAGTCGCAGCTCCAAGAAACGAAGTAGAACGCAGATACACTACAGGCACAACTAAAGGCCATGTCTGTTGTAGAAAGGATGAAGAGATCTCATGAAAAATGCACAACACAACATCAGATCCATATGATTCAAATAAAAGTGATGGAAGTCACTCAACGAATCCAACCTATGCAATATAAGGCATGCTTGTTGTTTTCCGAGATCAAGAGCCAAGGAGTAGAGCTAGAATAGGTCTTCCTCACAGAAGAATAGCGCCTAGAAGGACTGGTGAATGATGAAGTGATCTAACAGTTCACCAAGAAAGAGGCCACAACAAAGCAACAAGTCGAAGTAGCTCGGGCCAAGCTTGAGGCATTCGAGGCAGAACTGCTCAGACCTAAGTGACTCAGGACTAGTCACAGGTGAGTGTTGGGGGCATTTTGGCCCTTGACCATGTTTTGGGAGTTTCTTGGTCATGTTGACCTATTTTGGGAGTTCGACACCCTGTCGAAGGAAGATCGCAAGTCGAAGCAGAGACCACGGGATCTCGGCCCCATTTTGGGCCTCTTTTTGTGTTTTTGGGAATATGTAATGGGAAAGGGATGGTGGCTCATGGGTTTACCCATGTTTAGGCCTATTTTGTATATAAATAGATGCCTAGACTAGGAAGAAAGGAGAGACAAATGAAAGGCTAAGTGCTAGACCTATGTGATGTGAATGTATGCTAAGTGCAAGTAGGGTTTTTAGATGCTTTGTGCATGATTGTAAGATACTTGCAGAGCTAAGTGAAAGTAGTTGTGATAGATTGTGAAAGGCTTAGTGATATAACACAAGGAAGAAGGATCTAGCAAGCTGCACAGATCTTCTGTCCTATGCGGAGTAAATGTTTGAGGCTCTGTGCTGTAATAGATTGATTGAAGGCAATAAAGAGGGGGTGAACCACGTAAACCCTGTGTTATCTTGCGTTGTGCTTGTCTAAATGTGTTTATGTCTTCTTTTGCTTAGTGCTTTGAGATGATTAGATAGATTTTCTTATTCTCTGTGCTAATGATGTGTATAATGTTAGATCTAATGTACATGAATATGCTCAGTTCTTGATCAGTTAGATCTAACCTATTTACTTATGCTAAGTGCTTGTATATGGTAGATTAGTGTGAATACTGTGAGGCTCTGTTTTATCAGCAAAGTAGATAATGATTGCATGTTAAAGAACTAAAGGTGCTAAATGATTTATTAAGTAGTACAGTCATAGATCTATGTCCCAACTAAGGTTGTAGACACTTGAGTCCTGCAACCACCCCCACCTCTACCTCGGGTGAGACTTCATCTACTTTGAAGGTGTTGCCGAAAGGGTCGGTAGTTAGGGTTTTGTTGGCACATTGTTGTAGCGTTTAACCCTGGGTATTCCCCTGTGCCAACAAGGATCAAAAATTACCATGGGTACAATGACTGATCTAGGGAGACAGGGAATAAAGGTGCTACTAGTTAACAGATTGCATCGAATACATTGAGTAAATGCATGATTTCATAAGAGGGTAGGTAACAAATTGCCCATTAATGAAGGAGGACCTTCCAATACTCTACTTGAATGGTAGAGGTGTTAAATAAAAGATAAAATTGGATGGCCATGAGTACTAACACCTTGGTTACTACTAAAGGATGAATGCTTGGGTGCACTCAAGAGAAAATTTTGGTTTCATATGTGTTGATTTGGGATCATGATCATCCTATAGTCGGAAGCATGGTCTTGCTGCAACAATGAAAGAAGATGAGTAAGCCATATGGTGAAGAGCTTGGCTAAGCTCCAACACACCATGGAAAATTACTTTACATAAAGTGTGGCGAACTTGAAGTCAACACAAGGTTGCATGGTATGTGAATGTGTCCATGGATACTGGCACCTTGGATTAAGTTCACTTTATGTGTAATTACATTTTAAAAAATTTGGTAGTTGAAATGATGCATAGGTAAGGAATGAGGTTTCCTTTCATGTTTATATAGAGATGTGATGCAACTGTTAGAATGCATGAGTTAAGAAATTTTTGTGATGCCATTCTAAATGTGTTGTGAGAATATATATATATATATATATATATATATATATATATATATACACATGAGAAACTAGCAGTTTGTCTGGCTGTATAAAGAACGAATTGCAAGAAGAAAAAGGGTCTTGGATATGGTCGTGATGAAAGCCCATAATGAAGAGTACCAATTGTTTGTTGAGACAAAATGCTATGGGAAGGAAATTCCCATTCTCATGAATCTATTTCCTGTGTGAAATAGATATGAAATTAAATGTGGAATTTGGAAAATCCATGGGTGACAGATTTGCAAAAAGAAAAAAAAAACTGAATTTGAAATTGATGATGATATCTCATAATTTCTTTGTACATGTAATACAGGTAAGACAAAAATATTTTTCTAGGGAGGACAGATGAAGACAGTCAAGCTGGAAAGAATGAAAGAGGATACTATTGAAACATGAGAACCTTGTGGTAAGCCATGATATCCCTAGAACATGTTGTGTTGTGGTAACACAAGCCAAAGGGATGCCTTGGTAGAGAAAGTATGAGGGACGCCTCACCTGTAAGGCTCAACAAAGTATTTTAAATTCTTATTGTGAGAGAAATCATTGGTAAGGAAAGAAGGATCACTTGAGGAACTATGTAGCAGAGAAGGGGATGCTTGAGCCTGGGCCTGGAGGGTGAGTGACCGCAAGGAATAAGGGACTTTGACAATTCTCCTACACTATTGATTGGGATCATGCACACAATGGGTATGTCTAGGAAAAACAGTGAGCCAATAAAACAAGACAGCCATGTGCATACAAATCCATGACCTGCACATACAAGTATTGTGCTACATTGTGAAATTATTCCTTCCCTCTTGAATCTTGAACAAAAGAAATATGTTTTCCCATGAAAATTGTGATTAATGTGCTTGATSTCCAAGAACTAGTGAAGACAGGTGAAGAAKTCCAAGAGTATGAAAAGATCATGACAGAGAAAGAGGTCAAGACTTCTAAAGTAGTTGAATGATAAAGGCATGACAGGTGTTACTGAGAAAGAACATTGAGGACGATATTCCTTTTTAGGGGGAGAGGATTGTAATACCCATGTTTCCCCTAGATTGTAATTAATCTCAAAATCATTTGCCAGAGAATCCACAGTTGTTGTCATTTTGTCATCGAGGTTTCGAATCCGGATTGGGATTCATCATTAGGACTAATCATTATTTAGGATTACCATGCTATGGCATGTGAACGATGTAAATGCATTTTTTTTATATTGCCAACGAATGACTGTGGGGATGAATCCTTGAAGTACTAGCCATGATATCACTAGAGGAAAGAATGGGAAAACTATAAGAGAGGGTTCATTATATCAAATGACCCAAAATTTCCCCTTGTTGGGAATAAAAAAACCCCTCCGGATCCCAACAAGAAGAATTAGTTAATGAAGGAAGGGATGGTGGTTGAATAATCAACCATCCCCATGAATGGAAGCATGGTATAGCTAAGGAGACATGAGGTTGTCAGCCTAAAGTACCACAAATTCCTCCAGACCCACGCTGACCTGAGTTTCCTTCTGACAGAAGGAACAATATAGGTCAAGAACCATCTTGGGAAAGGAAGAAAGGGGGAGATCCATGCACATATAGTTAAGGGAGAGGCACGTGAAGCTTTGTAGAGAGTAGGAGAGACACCAGACAAGAGTGCATGCATAGAGGGGAACGCATGACCTAGATATGCAGAAGAAAAGTGGAAGGTCATGAGCTTGATGCTAAGGAAGCATATGATAAACCTTGTGGGGTTTTTGTGACAAAGGGAGGATCTCTAAGAAACAACATAAGTTCCCTAGTGATATGATGGCTTGGCATGGAGGTATCTAGAGTGATAAGAGTGAATGCCTCTGAGCCTATGGTTGGGTGGAAAGGCGCACACCCACATTGAGTTAGTTGGATAAAAATGAAATAGATAAGTATTCTCATACCTCATATATTTGAGTTGTAACTGTAAAATAAAGTTGGATATCTTGTGAATGTTTGAGGGATGTGCATGTTGCTTGATGGTTAGACTGTGTTCTTTTATCTTTTGCTTGATTTTGTATTTAAGAAAGTAAGGAACTATATGGTTTGTACGTGTAAAGGCTCAAGCCCTATAGTGACTCAAGTTAAAGAAAAGGAACTGTGAGTCCATTGACCTTGGGAACCATTTTTACGTATACAAATTGACACTTCCCGTTTTTTGAATCTCCTAGAAAAAGGAGTTTGTTAAGCTCAGGAGAGGTAGTGCATGTATGCACAGAGTCTCTGCAAGGTGGGTAGAGACCAAGAACCTCATAAGTTCCATATTTTGGTGAACGAGCGCAAGGGGTGTGTGGGAGTATTTTCTAAGTCTCAAGCTCAGGAGAAAGAGTGCAAAGCACATGTCCATGCCTAGTTCCATTAGAACAGATGAAGCTCGGGAAGGATAGCAAGATTTAGGTCTCGAAAGGGAGGATCCTTTCGTTTGGAAGAAAAGTGGACAAGATCCATTTGGGAGGATCCAAGGTCTATCACGATTGTTGGATTTGGAGAAGGAGTACAGGTATTAACCCCCCTCGAATCCTTTAGCCTTCATGAGTTCGGTGAAATTTTTTTATTCTTTGTAAGGGAGATGGATCCTCCAAAGTCAAAAGTAAATCGTGACTGTCCATCGAAAGGGATACGTATCGCCAGATCCCATGGTTTGGAGAGTGGCACTTCGATAGTTTTGAGTCATTGTGTTAACAGGAAGAGAAACTCCCAAAGTGTCGAAGACTGAAGTCCTGAAGCCATGAGAGTCGTATATTTATGGGTCTATGTGGGTAGACCCTAACCATTAGATTTAGACTATGGTCAGCCCAACGCTACCAACTCCGGGATTCATGAGGATTTTTCATAGAAAAACTCTCGAATGTTGAATTCTCAGAGTAACGAGAGTCGTAGATTTATGGATCTACGTGGTCAGATCATGACCATGAGATCTGAGGGATGTTAGAAGGTTATCAGTCTGGAGTGACGTGGCATAGTGACATCATCTAGGGTGATGTGGACCCGCAACTAAGGTGACAAATGTCACCAAGATATGGATGTTTTGCATACCTATTATGCCTATTAGAGCATAACACATGTCACCCTTGGCCCTTGCCATGTGTCATCCCTAACACTTATCTATTTGGACCATGTGGTCGAACCCACGTGGAGAGGTTTCAAGACTTCGGGAGTAGGCGTGCAGTAAGAAAAAGGGATGTTCAATGCCAAAAATTGAACGTTGAATGTCAAGGCCGACCGCCATGTGGTCGAAGCCACTTAGAGATATTTTAGGACTTCAGGACTAGGCGTGAAGTAAGAAAAATGGATGTTCAACGTCAAATGTCGAAAGTCGAATGTTGACTGCCATGTGGTTGGAGCCACATGGAGATATTTTGAGACTTCAGGAGTAGGCATGTAGTAAGGAAAAGGGATGTTCAATGCCAAACGTCGAATGTCGAACACCAAATTCCATGTGGTCCCCAAATGATAACACCCAGACAACTTTGAGAGGCCATATCTTACAAACCAGAGGTCAGATTAGAGTCGGTAACAGTCATTAGAAATCTACGTATGATTAGAAGAGGATGAAGACCTCATAGAGATGATTTCAGATGATTAGAGTGAGAAAAATTTGTGATGCCCCATCCCTAGAAAGGGTATTTAGGGGTTGCATGTGTTACATTAATGGACTGAAGGCTTGGGACCCTGGTATATTCTTTGACGGACTGAAGACTCGAGGGCCAATGTAGTCTTCGATGGATTGAAGCTACGTAGTTCTCGATGTAATGAGGAATCCTCTAGTGTGTGTGACTTACAAGTGTATACTTGTAGAGGTGAGTGGCCCCAATAATCATCAGGTTGACCCCTCTCCTAGTATCGGGATGTAGACCAGGGGGGATAAGGAACATCTACATCCAGAGTAGATATACCCCAATGTAGTCTTCAACAGACTGAAGACTCGAGGTGATTGAGGTGCAATTCTATGTTTCTGATAGCATACATCTAAATACATTCATGGACTGATCCTATGGGAATATGTACATTCCAAGACTAATTTTGATCATTCCAAGAATTATCATGATCATGTGGGAATGTCAGCATTCCAGGATCAATCATCATCATTTGACCATGAGGTGAATGTGTCTCCAATGTGGTCTTGATTCGTTTCATGGGACAAGAATGACCCGAGATGCTAGACACAAGATTGTGGAGATGGATCATCAACATAGTTAATGAGGCTCATGGAGAAACTTTTATATGACAAAAGAATACCATTAATAGTACAAGATATGATTGGAGAATGTTTTCCTTATTGAGATGTAGTGTTGTTGTTTTGGAAACTTCATAAGGTCATTCTCCAAGTTAGAAACTAGAAGAACCCCTAGAAGATGATGAAATAGCCTAGAAATCATGTCAGCCCAGTAATTTTCCATTTAGAATTCTATAAACAAGAAGTTGGCCCCAGAAATAACCTACAAGATTGGTAAATTAGGCATAGAAAGTACATTGAAGAATTAGTATAAATAGCCCATCGAATTGGCTCATTTTCACTGAAGAATTCCGCTCATTTTACACAAAATTTCACATATCAAGAAGGAAGATGAGTTGCAACAAGGAAGACATTTTATCTTGGGTTTTATCTCTCTCTTTGGATCGCTATATTCTCAAGGTACTCTCTCTCTCTCTTTCTAGGGTGAGTTTTTCTATTGTAGGGATATTATTCTTTGTATCAACACGAGAGTCTTGTGCTTGGGTTTCTAAGGTTTGATCTTCTGGTGATATTAAAAGATTATTCTTCAGATTGGCATGATTTCTTCTAGAGAAAAGTTGGTTGGGTTTTTCCTATGAGAGGGTTTTCCCAGGATATATCTTGTGTCACTTGTGCATGGTTATGTTTCTTAAATCTTGTAATTAGGTTGATATTTTTAGTGTGCAATTATTCTATGATTTGGAACATAATAAACTAATTGTCAAGATATGAAAATAAGATAAAAATTCAACATGATATCAGAGCTAGACTAGTAAAGAGCCATTGCAAAAGCAACAACGGACCAGATTTGAAGAAGTGTTGAAACTTTCTATTTGAAGTGCACCCTACCTCAAGACAATATTCCCTAGTCCAGCGTACCTCCTAGTGTTGTCAGATTGTAGTTTTGATGAATTTGAATTTTTAGGGTTTGGAGGCTTATTCAAGATGAAGACTAGTTTCAGAGTAGGAGACAAATTGGAAGGTGCCACTAACTTCAAAGCATGGAAGACTAAGATACTTCTTATCCTAGAATAAAATGATCTTCTGGATTACATAAACCTGGGCATTCCTGAGCCAGAAGATGGTGAAGTGAAGGTCAAGCATAGGAAGAAAACAATAATGACTAAAAGGATCCTAGTAGATTGTGTTAGAGAACATTTGATTCCACACATTGCAGAACTAACAAATGCCAATTAAATGTAGAATTCCTTGGTAAAATTATTTGAAATAAATAACATCAGTAGAAAGTTATCTTTAATAAAACAACTCGGATGCATCAATATGTCGAAGACATATTCAATCAACGCATATTTAACACAGAAATCTGAGATAAGAGATCAAATTAAATATATTGGAGATAATGTTCTAGACATAGAACATGTCACTATATCTCTTAATGGATTACCAATATCATGGGAAAAATTTATTTAGAGCATTTGTGGACGTGAAAAGTTACCGAAGTTTGATAGACTATGGTTTGGTTGTGTTCAAGAAGAAACCATAATGTTATCCAGAGAAAACTTGCAGAAATCTCCAGAAGAAGAAGAAGAGCAATATTTTGCATCCCATGCAAGAAAATGGAAAGTGAATTTTTGGAAGAAGAATATAGGACCATCAAGAAAGAAGATGGATATTTCAAAGATCCAATGCTACATTTGTGATGAGTTTGATCACTATGCTAGAGATTGTCCTCAGAGGAAAAGAAAAGAAAAGAAACATGCATCGATAGACAATGTTAATGCATAGAAGAAGACAAAACTTGATGATGATCCTTGGAGCGATTATTTCTACTAAAATACATTAGGAGGAATTCTACAAATGGTAAGTATAATCTAGTTATTTTAATTTTCTTTTGTATTAGGCCATTTTCCCTGGTACGAGAGCCCATTGCTAAGTAGGTATTTTGATTCATTTTTATAGTGGACCATTTTCCCTGGTACAGGAGTCCATTTATTATTCTTCATAGGGACATTATCCCTATATTGGAGGCCATATTTTATTTTTGGTAGAAGGGTCATTATCCCTAGTACGGGAACCCTTATCTTTAATTTGGGAAAGGGGTAATTATCCATGGTATAAGAGCCCCATTGTTCTAGGTTAAGAACAAGAAATGTATGAAAACAAAACAATAGGTTTGGAAGGACTCAGAGGGAGTCATTTGTCTTAAAGGAAGAGTCACGAAAAGTCAACCTTCAGGTTGTGTAGACTCAGAGGGATTCAATGATTAGAAAGAAGCCAACATTGTTTTTTTTTACACTTTGCAGGATGCAAAGGGACTTGCATAAGATAACAACATGGTTTGAGGATTCTCTCAAATAGAGGGAGTTGAATTCATTGTTTGAGATGAAGGATCTTGACCAGATGTGTTGGGATTGGAAGTGTGGTAGGGACCAGATGATATCTTTAGTGAGGAGACTGAAGAGGTTTAGCACGATGGACTGGAAGTCCATGGAAACACCTATGATGACACACCTAAATAAGTTGTGTGACTGGATAGAATTTCGATTTGCAGAGAGCACCTTGTATATGGTTGATCCATGACCGTATTATTGGGTTAAAACACAACATGTAGGTACCTGTGTTGTGGTATAGATAGATATGATTTTTCTTCGATGATAAAGTGTGGTTGCAATGATATACAACTTTTTGGATTGGGAGTGCAGAGGATAGATCGAGCATGTGAGGTGCTACTTTATCTTGGGGATCAACCAGGATTTCCATACAAGCATGGAAACATATATTTGTATCACTCATATATCACAGATAGTAATGCAAATTATGAAGCAGGGTGGCTTTGTAAGGATCTTGTAGGACTTTATCATAGACATGGTGTAAGAGGGAGCATTGAGGCTCCAACACATATCCACAGATGAGAAGACAACTGAAATTTTCACCAAGCATCTGTCAGGGACAATCTTGGAAGGAATGAAAATATTACCCTCAGAGAGTATTGATGATTGCAGCATCAGGAAGACATTCCAATATTTATCAAATGAACTTGATCATGTGGGAATGGCCTCGATGTAATATTTGATGGATTGAATATTGGATTTTCTACTAGATCTCTAGGAGGAAAGTATCAAGAAGACATTCCAATATTGGTCAGATGGACTTGACCATGTGGGAATGATCCCAGGGTAGTATTTGATGGATTAAAGGCTTGGGACCCTGGTATAGTCTTTGACGAACTGAAGACTCGAGGCTCGAAGTAGTCTTCGATGGATTGAGTTCCCGATGGACTGAGGACGCCTCCAATGTGTGTGAATTTCATTGGGTGTCATTCTCTTAGAGAACACTCACTTACAAGTGTATACTTGTAGATGTGAGTGGCTCCGATAAGCATCGGTCCAACCCTTCTCCTAGTACTAGGTTGTATACCAGAGGAGATGTAATACCCCGGTTTAGAGCCCCATATTAAATAATATATTTTGTTAATGAAAAGAGAGAGTGTCCAAACAATTAAAAGAGATCAGTGTGCCTAGGAAATGTAATTTTTTTATCATTATTAATAATAATGACATCACTGGTTACTAAATGGACAAGGACAAGAGTTATAGGGGGATATGATTCCACAAGAGAGGGGGCTTGAGGGGCTAAGTGTTTATTTTATATTTTATTTACCCATTTTTTTAATGGAGAATATCAGTTACATGAGCTTATTGGGGGAATGCCATGTGGTTTTCTATTTCCAAGAATTATATAAACCAATCTTTGGTCTGTTTGGGGGGTTCTTCAATCGTGCACTTGTTCACTGATTCACTGATTCATTCATTGATTCATCCATTCACTCTTCATTATTCATTAATTTTGATCTTCGCTTGGGAAAGAGAAACAAATTATGGAGAGGAGTCATCGTTTGGCTTGCAGTAATGACTGTTGGTGTATTCTAGGCATGAATTAATGCCTGCATGTCTGAGATGCATTGGCTTGTGTTAAGTTTTTCCCATAGATGTGAATCCTGAGAGTCCTAGCATGAAAATTCTTGGCTAGATGCATTGGAGCCTTGGAAGGAGGTGGATAGCCTGAGGGTCTACGTGGCAGAGAAGGGGGTCCATTCTCTTGGGTTGTGTAGGTTGGGTAGAAGAGAACTGGTGTACTTTGGATTGTTGTGTGTGTTGAGAATCCTGTGAGATATTCAGTGCTGACTGGTATGGGAAGTTGAGTGACATTCTGGAACCATCCTTGTGGACTCATAGCCCTAGCTCAAGGGTGACATTGTTGTTGAGACTTGGAACAACAATTTCTATGGTTGGGTTGAACATATTTGGTCTATAACTAGTTGGTGGTTCATTTCATTAAAGATTAGTGCTCTCTATGTCATGGTTTCATTTACCTGTATATTTATTTCCGTTGTGTATACATTTATCTATGAAATTTGTATCTATATTATGCATTCTTGTTGGGTATTTTTGTGCATGACATATGTTTCATTTCTTTTATTTTGTAGCATGAATCTTGATCTATGCATGTGTTAAGCCCTAATATTGGCTCATTACCCCTTAATTGGGGCATATTAGATTAGTAATGCTATTTTATTTATGTCGGCTTTAGGCCATTAGTTGTAATTTAGATTAGTAATTTTATTTTAATTATGTTGGCTTTAGGCCATTAT
>SNQJ01S0107876.1:15391-29558 GCA_010110895.2 Picea sitchensis | reverse complement strand
TACAAAAGTATCGCCAAACATTTTAAATTTTTCATATGAAGGACTAGTAAGATTAGCCCAGGTTTTTACATTTTAATATAAATTTCCATCCTTAAAAATATCCCTGGTGCCAAAGACAAATTTCATTTTCCTTTCCCAAGCAACATCTTTCCTTTCCAATTTCATTTAAGATGTATATGTTGTTTGGAGTTCTTATTGATGTAGCCACCAATTTGTCTGATCCTTCTTTCCTTATCTCACATTTCTTTGAGTCGAATAGAAGTGTGTGTCCTTTATCAAACATTTGACTCACACTTACGAGATTGTGCTTCATATTTTCGAAAAGTAAAACATTTTATGCCATGACATATTTACTTCCAAGCTTGACTATGCATTTTCCTATAATTTTAGTTGAGTTATCATTTCCAAACGAAACCAATCCATATCTTTCTTTCTTTAAAGTTACAAACTTGTCCTTTTCACCTGTCATATTCTTTGAACAACCACTGTCAACATACCAATCATTTTTTCTGCTTTGGGCTTGTAGAGCAATAGAACATTCTTCAATATTCAGTTTATCTTGCTTCTTTTTCCATATTCTTGATGGTTCTTTTACATGGATGTTGAAATCATACTTTGGTTCCTTTGGAGGAACAATCAATCTGCAATATTTAGCCATGTATAAAAAATGTTTGCATTTATAACATTCTACTTCATCACTCAATGAGCCAAAACTGTTATAGTTCATGTTATATGAATTATGAGGATTTTTTAGATGATTATTTCTACAATAGCCTTCATAGTTGCTTCTATTCTTAGAATAGGCTCTACAGTTTACAACCTTGTGTCCAAAATTGTTACATGAATAATATAAACCAATAAAATTAGTTTGGTACCTGAGTGTGGGGGATCTTCTAAATGGTGTTTCTCTTTTTTAATCTTCTTATTTAGTTTTTTTCATTGTTGGTTGTTGATTATGAATTCTATATCTTCTAGGTGGTGCAATTCTTTTGTAATATTCTTCTTGAGTTCTCTCCATTTCCCGAATGTTCTCTTTTGAAGGATTGCATTATCCCTTCTTGATGCGACCTCTGATGACTTCTGCATAACTTCTTTGTTCACCTTCCTTTTGTGTTTTCATAGAGATTGAACCCTTCTCATTATGCATCTAGTTGTATCCTAGTCCATACTTGTCATGGTATGGCATTTGACTGCTAATGATCCAATATTTTGGTTTTTTTTCTGTTGCATGTATTTCTTTTGAAGTTCCTTCCTTAATGACACTATTTATGCTTCCAAGCTTTCCTTCATTTTCTTTTTTTCTTCCAATTTATTTTTGAGTGTTTCTTCAATCCTTCTGGATTCTTCCATTTGTGCCTTTATATTCATAATCATTGTTGGCATAGGGGCAGACCTAGGGTTCAACGCTTCAACAATGCACCAATAAAACCCTAACTATCGTCCCTTTCGGCAACACCTACGAAGCAGATGACGTCTCACCCAAGGTAGAGGCAGGGGTAGTTGTAGGACTCAAGTGTCTACAACCTAGCCGGGACACAGATCTGTGATTACAAAACTTAACAGAGCACTTAGCAGTTAATATTCATCATCATTTAACTCTTATTCACATCGCAGGTCGAAACCCTAGTTACAGAGCAGCACAGTATTTAACAAGATCTAATACGTCCATCACTTAGCACATTGAAATAGATCAGATCTAGAATTCATTCACATTACTAAGCACTAAGCTATTATATCATATGCATCTACATATATCATTGCACTAAGAATACATCACATCAATAACATAAAAAATATAATGCACAAAGTAACCACAACACAGGATATATGTGGTTCACCCCGACGTGGGGCTACGTCCACCAACTCTTCTTCTCTTTATTGTCTTCTGTCAATCATCTACATGCACAGAGCCACAAAATCCTACTTTGCATAGGACAAGAGATCTGCGCGCACCTCGCCAGATCCTCTTTCCTCGAGCTAGGTTACAACATAGAGTCGTCTTACAATCTTGACAAAGCCTTCTTACAGTCACTTGCACTTAGCTCTACAAGTGTTCGACATAACATGCACAAAGCATTCATAACTATTCGCACTTAGCTCATCAGTCTATCACCGGCTTAGCACATTGGCCTCTTTCTACATCTCCTAGATATCTATTTATCCATTACAAAAGGGACAAAGCATGGGTGAACCCATGGGCAGACATCCCATACCCGTTACATAAACCCTAATCCAAAAATTTCCCTAAAAAGGGGTCGAGATCCCGTGATCTCCACTTCGACTTGCGCTCTACCTTCAACAAGCCTGTTGAAGTCCCAACATGTTCAAACCTGACCAAGGATCTCCAAAACTTGGTCAAGGGCCAACAGGCCCCCAACACTCACCTGTGACTCGTCCCGAGTCACTATGATCTGGGTAACTCTGCCTCAAATGCCTCGAGATTGGCTCGAGCTGCTTCGACCTACTGCTTAGCCAAGGCCTCATGCTCGGCGAACTCCTGAATAATTGCCTCGTTCGCATGTCCTTCCAAGTGTTGTTCTAATGTGGTGACAACTTGTTCTAGTTCTGCTCCTCATCCTTCAACCTCCTCAAAAAGTAGACAAGTTGCATCCTGGACTAGCTGGAGCTTCTGAGTCACTTCCATTCCTTTTCTCTGTATGGCATGGACTTGTTGCTGAGTCATGCACTGTTCTTGGGATCTTTTCATTCTCTTACCGCTGACAAGGGCTTCAACTGTGCTTTTACTGTTGTTGCTTGCTTCTTTGCCTCCTGGAGCTGTGACTCCAGTGTCTTCAGTTTAGGGTCCTCGGTAAGGCACTCACAATTATGTGGACTTTGACTGCTAAGTTGTTTACATTCCAAGGCTAATGCGTTGATTCTCTGGACTGCGCTTCGGGCAGTTTCTTCTCTCTGATCCCGCACATCCTGCGGAGTGCTTGGCACTATTTGTAGCTCTAGTTCTACTACTCTCTGTTGAAGCTGCTAGATGGATTCAGAAAGCTTCGCTACTTGACTCTCCACTGGGTCTTCCTCCATTTTCTCTAAGCCCATCACAGAGCGAAGTTCTCTGTTGATTGCTTCTTTAACTCCAACCTGCTCTACGAGCAACTGTTCTTTCTCCTGCTAGATATGCACTCTATCCTCTGTGAACTTTTCTTGGGGGTCATCTCTTTCCTACTGTGCAACTCGACGTTGCTCTATGACTCCCTCTTGTACTTACTTCAGGGAATCTGTGGCCTATTCTTTTTCTTCTTGGACACGACGAAGGCGAGCTTCGATCGCATCTGCTATTCTGTGGAGTTGGGTAGGCTCATCTCCCAGCTCTGTCTCTTATGATGGCAGAGGTGCAGTGGACATTGTGCGGCTAGAGTGAAGGGCTTGTTGTACCCCTCTCATCTCTGTTTCAATCCTTTCATACATGGTTTCCTTTTTTTCTTCATTGCGTTGTAAAATATCTTCTGAGGTATCAAAGACACCAATGATGATTAGGTCGATGTCATCCATCATGAGCACAATCTGCATCTGTGGTTTACTAGCTTTGGACATCTTTTGTGATGTAGGTTTAGTGGGGGGAACCTTTCTTTTGTTCGATGCTTCAGCCTCATTAATGGGATCCCTAGGCCATGTTACTTCGCCTTGCTTCTGCTTGTCTTCTTCCCCATTTTTCTCTTCTTTTTCTACTTCGTCATCACCTCCTCATGCTGGTGACTCTGAGGTTGTCTCATCTGATGCATTGTTCAGTTGTTTTACCTCTTCTTTCTTCTTCCTTCTACTACTTCTAGGTGCATTGTACTCTTCGCGAGTAACCATCGGACTTTCGATTAGGTCGGGGTCAGACAGTTCATCCTGGTCGACTGGTATAAGGAACTATGCGGGCCATTCCTTAGTGATTTATTTCGTGTCCTCCTCTGTAAGCTTGTATTAGGACTGTAGTTCTTCTTTATGCTCGTCTCCACGCACAATGATATAAATAAAATGCCTATCTACACGAAACTTCGCTATTGGCCTGAACCTATGAAGGGTGTTCGGTGTCATACGAGGGAAGGACTCAATAACCCTCTTAAATTGTAGCTAGTAGGTATGGAACACCATGTTTGACTGCCATTGTTTCCCCATGTCACTGGAATAACAGAATGTGGTGAACTTCATCGCTAATGGTTCAGACGACTCAATTTCTAGGAAGGTCATTCCTTCCAGCATCTCCCAAGCAATGAACGTGATGAGGATCAGGAGCCAACTAAAATGGAACTCATAGCCCTGATCCTGATCTTCCCAACAATCATGTTCTAACTGGTTGACGAGGTAGCTCACCTAGTTCATTTGCAGTCCTTCCACGCATTTTCCCTCGAGGTCAAAAATAAACCCCGTGACCTATGTAGGTTTGTTCTTCCTTACTAGCTTACCAACAATTAACTGGAAGGCTAGGCGCACTGTGCCATTCTGAATGGAGGCTACCTTGTATCCTTGCTTCCCCTTCTCGACATTGCCATAGGTGTCTTTAATATTCAGCACCAGGGTACGATCTGCAGCCTTCCCTGGATAAAATTCTTGTGGGTCTGGACCCTGCATGCTTAATCCAGTGATCCTATGGATCATCACTGGATCAACAGTGATGCATCTGTCCAGCCACAGATAACCACCATGGAAACATGACAACAGGAGTTTAATGCACGTGTTAACCTCCTGGTGTCTTCCAAAATGGGGTATCTTCATTACATTCAGAATAGTGGATCTCGCGATGTCCATAGTCCACAGTTGGGGGATGATATTCGAATTCTTCACATTCATCTTGGTCAAATATTTGTGAGATGCAAGCATGCCATAGATTTTGTGGTCTCCTAAGTTATAGTCACTGATCTTCAAGGTCAGGATCCTTTCCAACTGTGGTTTAACTGTGTGTATTCCCTTCGAGAGGTACACAGTAATCAACATGTAGTTGAAGTCCCTCGAGACACTGTCACGACTCACCATGCTAGCCAGAGGCAGGATGTAGTCGGGCAGGATGGATGGGATGAGATTCGCATTCGCCAAGTCATCACGATGCTTTTTTATTTTCTCAATCGTAGCTTGGGATGGTCCAGATCCACGATCAGTCGACGGGGAGGCTTGCACTCCTTGCATCGATGAGGCTTGAATTCCTACAAACATCACCTTCTCAGCCATGAAGTCAATTAGAATTTCTTCGACGGACTTTTCTACCGCACTAATTTCGTCTGACATGCACACTTGAGATCAGGTATTTGAGGTCGGTGATCAAACACTCACTATAATAGAATGGGTGGTGAAGTATCAATAAAAGCACGGTAGTAGTCAGTTCTTTGTGGGATTGAATAATAATTGTTTGCAAAAGTGTTCTCGGTGCAATGTTCGACGGGATAAATAGACAACATCGTAACGGATTCTTCCAACGGGTCAAAAATCCTTAATCAATTCAATTCCATCTATTATGGCATGGTCCAAACGGTCCAATGGTGAGCTTTCAGGCCATAACTTCCTTCCTAACTGTTCGGGAGCATCGATAAAATGGTCATAATGCCTCCAACGGTCATATTACTCTGTCATGGAAAAGTTCCAATCTGCGTTGTATTGATATTCTGGCGAAGTTCAAGTTCTGGAAACCTTCCTTCTGCGAAATCTTCTCTGGAACTTCTTGCAATTTTTTTAACTTTGCTTTCTTCTTGTTGAGTTTTCTAGCCTTCTTTCCTGTAATCTGAGTTATTGGGTTTCTTTTTCCATTTTGATTCTTATCTTCTCTTGGCATAGTAAATTCACGTTGTTGATGGTATTTCATAGGGTTCAATTGTAATACTTCTTCTCTTTCTGGGGTAGGTTCTCTCCTCTCCTGTATGGACATGTTTTTCAATTATGTCTGTGTTCTTTCAACTTTGAGATCCAATTTTCTGGTCTTTAGCAGCTTCAACTTGTTTTCCTGTTCTTCTATTAAGTGCAATATTCTCCTAGTCATGAAATCTTTTAATTCTTGATTTTTATGTTCTAGAGCTTCCTCCTCTTGTTTTCTTCGAATCTGATCTTTCTCAATCCAGGTTTTTCCTAGCAACATAGAAAATGGGGCGTTGTTCTCAATAAATCTAATGACCTCAAATTCTTCCTCTGTCGAAGTTCCATGAGCACTCATAGATGTCTGGGTAAGTCTTCCACATAGGGTTATTAACTTTCCTCTAAATAATCCTATTCCTCCCAATGAAGGAATCATAGCAGGGTTTTCCAAAATTTCCCAAGTTTTTTCTGTCATGATATTCACCTGTGTTTCCTCATCCAGAACACAGTCTAAGTCAAAGTCTCATATTCTTGTTTCTATGCACTCTTTCGCTTTTAAGATCTCTGATAGATTGGTGTCTCTGTGATCATTCAGGGTTTCTTTCATCTGCAATAATACAGTCTCTGATTCTTTCTGGGATTCTGCCATAGTCTTAGTATCTTGGCCTTTCTCATGGTTTTCTTGTCTCATATTCATCTTTTCAATTTTAGCAATCATTCTAGGACAGTCCAAAACATCATAGTCCATAGCTTTACAACAAAGACAACTAGGACCTCTACCAGGGAATTCCTTATCAATATGTCCCGGTCTTCTGCAACTATAACAAAGAGTTAATCCTCTCTTTATTTTAAATGACCCCCAACCTTTCATGTACTGTGCACTGGGATCACAGTACCTAACCTGCAAAAAATTATTTCTAGGATCCTGCATCCATTTTTTAGTCCAAACATTCTTTGTATGCATAGGAATAACATATCTTTCATTATTTCTATCAAATCTATTCATATCAAATCTTATTTCTTCTAATTGTGCCCTAGTTTTCAGGCTAGGACAAAATTTATCAAACATACCTAGATTCATTCTTTCGAAGAAAAAAAAATCACTTATCTTACCTTTCTCAAAGCACAAATCTTTAAGATCTTACCTCTTTTCTTCAGATCAGACTTCTCTTCTTAGCACAGAGCTTCGCAAGTCAAGTAGAATATTGCGTACTAGGGAAACAAATCTACACACGGAGATTTATCTTTTCTTCAGTTCCCATCAATCACAGTTTCAGGTCCCGGCAACGGAACCATTTGTTGGCACAGCGGAAAACCCAGGGTTCAACGCATCAACAAAACCCTAACTATTGGCCCTTTCGACAACACCTACAAAGTAGATGAAGTCTCACCCGAGGTAGAGGCAGGGGTGGTTGCAGGACTCAAGTGTCTACAACCTACCTGGGACACAGATATGTGATTACAACACTTAACAAAACACTTAGCAGTTAATATTCATCAACATTTAACTCTTATTCACATCGCAGGTTGGAACCCTAGTTACAGAGCAACACAGTATTCAAAAATATATAATACATCTAGCAGTTAGCACATCGAAATAGATCAGATCTAGCATTCATTCACATTACTAAGCACTAAGCTATTATATCAGATGCATATACATATATCATTTTACTAAGCATACATCACATCAATAACATAACAACTATAATGCACAAAGCAACCACAACACAGGATATACGTGGTTCACCCCGGCGTGGGGCTACGTCCACCAACTCTTCTTCTCTTTATTGTCTTTTGTCAATCATCCACATGCACAAAGCCACAAAATCCTACTCCGTATAGGACAGGAGATCTGCGCGCAACTCGCTAGACCCTCCTTCCCCGAGCTAGGTTACAACATAGATCCCTCTTACAATCTACACAAAGCCTTCTTACAATCACTTGCACTTAGCTCTGCAAGTGTTTGACATAACATGCACAAAGCATTCACAACTATTCGCACTTATCTCATCAGTCTATCATCAACTTAGCACATTGGCCTCTTCCTACATCGCCTAGATATCTATTTATACATTACAAAAGGGCCAAATCATGGGTGAACCCATGGGCCGACATCCCATACCTGTTACATAAACCCTAATCCCAAAACTGCCCTAAAAAGGGGTCAAGATCTCGCGATCTCCGCTTCGACTTGCGCTCCACCTTCGACAAGCCTATCAATGTCCCAACATGGTCAAACCTGACCAAGGATCTCCAAAACTTGGTCAAGGGCCAACAATCATCTGCTGGACTTCTTCAGGGTTGGAATTTTTAGAACCTTCCTTTAGCTTGGTCAATTCTTCCTTGAGTGACTTGTTTTTATTTCTTTCTCTTTTTAGCTAACTTAGGGCACTGATAAATTCTGCCTCGAGATCTACTTCACCTTCTTCTTCATAATCTTCTTCATCATTTTCAAACTCCATAAAGAGTACTCTTTCTGATTCATTTTCACTATTGTCATCCTCATCCGATAAGGAATGGTCTTCTTTTGAGTAGAGGCTTTTCTTGAAAAAAAAAAATCTTCCCTTTTGATATTTCTTGTCTTCCTTAAGAGCTTCTTGATCATCGCTATTTATATTCTTAGGATGAGGACATTTAGAAGAAAAATGACCAATTTTACCACAGTTAAAACATATTAAGGGAAGAATACATTTATACTTCCTAGTTCCTCTCTTCAACTTCCTTACAAAGTTGATTATTTATTTATCTTCATCTAAATCATCACCGCAGTTGCAGTTTGGATTTGGTTTTTCCTTATTCTTATTTGTCTTCTTGGACTATTTGAAAATTGCTTCCTTCAGGGACGGATTATCTGACTTTATTCACATTTCATAAGCTATAAGGATTCCATGTAACTCATCCATGCTCAACGTAGCAATATCTGATCTTTCTTCTCGGGATGAAATATTAGGATCAAATATCATTGGAAGAGACCTTAGTACCTTTTGAACAATGATTGGTTCTTTAATTTCCTCTCCCATACCCTGAATAGTGTTCACAATTTCATCAAATCGTAGAAAGTAATCTACAATATCTTTAACTTACTTCATTTTCAACTATTCAAATTGACCTTTATAAGTTTTAAGCTTGGCCCCTTTGACTTTGGAATCTCCTTCGTAAACATTTTGAAGTTTTTCCCAAATATCCTTTACAAAGTCACAATGCATGACCTTGACATATATTGAATCAACAAGTCCATTCAAAATAGCATTTTTAGCCTTAAAATTGTTTTCATTGAGTTTATTTCCATCTTTATATGTTGGGGGAGTTGAAGGTACCTTGTATCCATCTACTTTTGATTGTCAGACATCAAATCCATGTTCCTGCAAAAACGTTTTCGTCCTTCTATTCCAGAAGGCATAATTATGACCATCAAACATTGTCGATCCATTCTTAGTGAAATCCATGATCTACCTTCTAGTGGTTAGACTGATTCTGAAGGACCTTCTCTGATACCAATTATTGGAATACTGAGATGGGGGGTGAATTAGTATTATGCATTTTTACCACTTTTAATCAGAATATGTAAACATCAATTATCAACATTATATCACTTACCATTGCATTCAAGATATTATGAACAATGTCATTAAACAACACATAACCACAGATACACAACATTTTTACTTGGAAACCCAAATGGGGGAAAACCACTGAATGATTTCTTATATATCAGAATATTACATTCATAGGAAGCACCAACTTACAAAATTATTTGAAACCAACTGGAAGGAGGCACCAACCCCTTGTTTACAAGATCAAACCTGAAGTAAGCTACAAATCCCTAGATTCTCCAGCTCCAACTAGAAGGAGGCTCCAACCTGAAGGAAGCTACGACTCCCTATATTCTCCAGCACCAACTTGAAGGAGGCTAAAACCCCTTTTCCTTGCCCCTTTCTTCCTCTCTGAAATATAAATGGAGACTCAACCTTTCACTGTCACTATCACTGTCATTGTCACTGCCACTTTCATTGTCACTACATCATTGTCACTGACCATATCGATTCACATAAATCATATGCCAATATCACCAAGAACATCTCTCAAACATATGCCCAACATCACCAACATATGCCTCAAACCATATGCCAAAAATGTACCTCAAGCAAGTTTCATATCATCCATGATAAACCATAAACCATGTACCATAAATATACCTCAAATCATATGCCAAAACTATCCAAGATACACCTCAAACCATGTGCCAAAATCACACCTTAAGCATGTGCCAAACCATCCAAGATATGCCTTAAGCATATACCATAAATACCAAGATAAAACACATAGAAAGCATACCTTTAATCATGTAATCAACCTAGTGCATAAGATCACAACCAACAGACCTTCCTCAACTTCTACATCAAGATGATAGCATCTTCATTGACCTTTCCTTCATCCTTGTTGGACAAAGTTGAGAAACTAGCGGTGCCTCACTTGATGAGTTATGTTCAACCCATGGGGGCCTCACTAGACACCTTATATCTTACCTGCAAGTACCTTCTCAATTAGGGTTTTCAAATAACCCTTCTCCCACCTGCAGATCGAATACTTTTCTCCTTCACACTCCTTCACTTCCTTAGATTCTCTACCTCATACTTACTAAGAGATCACATACTTTCTTGGTTGGTTTATCAAAATGATAAGCTCTTGATGAGTATTTATATTGTTTCAAGTAACTCCTTTACTTAACTTTAGGGTCGACCTGTCACTTCTTGTTTGCAACAACATTTCTCCTTTAATTAATTTTTGGGTTGACTTATAACTTCTTGTTGAAACCGTTTAGGGGCTTCTTAACCATACTCTGCGACTTCATCTTTAAGAGGGTGTAACTTCTCAACTGTGAGGCACTACATGGCGTACCACTTACCATTGGAAAGCACATGACAAGGTCTATCCAACTACAAGGGTTTTGAATACATTATCAATGTTTTACATCTTGTTTTTCCTCAGACAACTTTGGGCTTCATGACCACACCTCAAGGATTCGTGTAGACTTCTTCAAAGCATCTTCCCTTGACGGTCATTCTTAAAGATACACCATAAGGGGACCACTTTGGAGACTTCTTCAAATACATCCATCACTTCTGTAGGATTCTAGACTTATTCTAGGTTAGACATCAATGACAACCAATTTTCCAACAGTGTATTTTACCATTTTACTCATACAGTGAATACAATTCTTGATTATTTTCTCTCATCTCTTCTCTCCTTCTCTCAATTTGCAAGCTTTGTGCAAATTGTTGTTAACTATATTATTTGTTCAGGTTTCACCACAATTCTACATGCATGCTTAGTTAATTAACACATCGTGTTATTTTAGGCCAACATATCATGGTTGTGAATTGAAAACTTTTAATAATGATTTTATGTAATCAGTCTTGACTCTTGACAATAGAAACAAAAGTCAAGTCTTGAAGCTCTGGAATTCAACATTTCTCTAGAATTATCTATGTTTTATCCAATGTTGGATTGAATGTTTCAAACAATCCAGGTGTGTAAATTAGTTGTTTGATGGATCCAAAGTGATGAGTTTGACACTTTAATATAGGATAATTGTAGTGTGTTGTGTAGGCCAATCTAAACAAGAAATAAAGTATACTTCCATCTACCATTGTATTTGACCAATTTTTGGATTGTATTTGGCATTGCACCCATGTATCGAGCAGAGAACTAAGTTGAATTTTGAAAAGGATCTATGTTGATTAAATGGACAAACCATAGGTCCATCGTTTATGGATCATTTAGAGGCATGTGTTAGGTGTTTTTTAGGATGGAACATGGTGGGAAAATGAAAAGGTGATCTTGTATCATTTTAAAAATGAATACATTGAACTTCATTTCCATGCAGAAACTACAAACTAAAACATTTCATGGATGCAAAACAAGGTTATTGATGGAGATCAAGGTCTAGGATGTGGCTAGGGATTAGTTTTATCTTTATTTGGGGCATCATATACAAATAAGGAAAAAGATCAGTGTGGAGTAGAAATGGAATTTGGGGCCATGACGATCAAGAAGAAGAGGAACATGGATAACATGTATGGAGCTTAGGTCAAGGAGTGTGTTTATAGGTGCAGATCTATTTGTGGGAGAAAATTTGTGGGAACAATTTATGGCATTGATTCGACCAAGTTATGGAATTGATCTATTTCATGTATACAATCATAGTCACTGAATAAAAATAAATTGTTTGTAAAAAAAATTATAACAAATGAATGTGGTAGAATGATCACACATGGCAAGTTTATGCAGGTTTTATGCTTCATGGTAGGATGATCATTTTTTACTGAGGTAGCTTGACCAAGATAAAGTGAACTAAAGAAAAGTGGTATATGGGATTCTTTTAACCAAGGTGCAAAGTGATATATGGGATTCTTTTAACCAAGTTGAAACCCTTCAACTTCTCAAAATGGAATCTCAGTCTTTCCTCTTTGAATCGTTGCACCATGGAATATTTAAGAACAATAACATAGTTCTAAATCTATTTGAAAAGGATGGGAGTTGATTTTTCAAGGCATGAATGGTGACTATGGAGGATGAAAGAGTTGAGTATTCAGTTGATCTGATTGAGGGTCATCCAATCTAGGAATCACCTTGATTCGATCTACATGGCATTATATCAGGATTCAACATAGAGGAGATTGAAGGGGTCACTCCCTGATCTGTATTTAGGAGCAGAACGAATTGATTAATAGACTGGATACAATAACACAGATATATGAAGAATAACACATATATCCAGTGAACAATATCTTCTATTGAATAAAGGAAATAGGCTGAAACTCTAAAATTGCATAACTGAAACACTTGCTCGAATGGTGGTATCTATCTCTGAGAAGAGATGTGGTTGCTATGTGCATCCTTTTGAGAAGAATGATTACAATGAGGATCTAGAGGCATTTTTTGTATTACTCATGAATTCCAAAACCCTAGACATCCAAAAACCTAACCCTAGGAGGTGAAATGCCAAAATTCATGTGGGCCCCTATTGGTAAGTTGGTACCTCAACTTCCTGGCGTCGTAACTTTTGCATGCAACCTCCATTTTAGGGGCGTGATATCCCATTGGAAAGGTCTTTCAGAGAACTACAGATTTGTCCATAAAATTTTGACTCTATTTACAGTTTGATTGCGGCGAGCCAAAAAAACATTGTTTAGGGATCCAAAATGACCTTGGAAGTATAGCAAGATGTGTTGACATGAAAACATTCAAAATAAGCCAATTGGATTAGGTCAGAGGCCACCAGTATCCACCTAGAATATGTGTAGGGCTTCATACAACCCCATAAGTGTAGAACCCACAATTACAAAGAAGTACAGAAGAACATGTTGAACTAAAAATGGACAAGCAAAGCTAGTTGGAATAGGTGGGTGGCCACCAATATCCACCTGGATCAATCCTCCCCCCTTAGGAAGAAATGGTCTCCATTGCGTTGAGTTACCCCATCAGGTGAGGAAACTTTTGTTGTATTTGGCCCCGAGTGAGCCACTTGTCATGGTGTAGGAGTTGGCCTGCCTTGAAAACCCGATAAAGTTGGATGCTCTATTGGAAAGTGCCCTTGACCTGTGTGTCCACTATCTGATTAGTGGATGTTTGTTCCATGAAATCAGGGTTGAGATCAAAATAATTGTTACCCATAGCCTTGGTGATAGTGTAAGGCCCATAGCGAAGTGGGCGGAGCTTCCGATGGGGCCCTGTGAGATGCTCCTTCTGCAAATGTAACCATACTTTTTCGCCAACCAGAAACTGGTGTGGTACCCTGTGTTGATCATGGCACTACTTGTACTTAGCATTGGATTTCTACAAAATATCCTGGACCTGTTGGCAGATGTGCTAAATCCACTCAATGAATCCGGTGGATTTTTCGATCACAGACTGATCATGGGAAGAGTATGTCTGTGTCGCAGAAAGAGGTAGTGCAACATCAATGGGACCCAAGGGTTGGAATCCTAGCCCCACCTGAAATGGGGATATGTCCAATGGAGCTATGGAGAGTGTTTCTGGATAAATCCGTGAGTGCGGACACAAACCGATCTCCCTAGATCCACCTGGATCTAGAACAAAACAGGACAGAATAATACACTTTCCCTAGATCTAACCTATTGAATGAACTAAGAGATAAGGAATATGGACATACCTTATGAACGCTTTCCTTATATCTCTATTGTTCCAAGATTCACTCCAATTCTCTTGTCCCGTTCAAATCACAACAATACAAACCAATCGAAGTAAAGGCAGATTAATATATTCAATGGCTAGTCTATACATATGATCAAGGAATTATGTAATAAAGTGACATCATCTTTATGGGAAAGGGACATATTACTGTATTGATTTAATTGAAATT
>SNQJ01S0107875.1:12034-29560 GCA_010110895.2 Picea sitchensis | reverse complement strand
AGTGCTCTAAGGAGAACTTTATCTGATTCATCCATCTCATCTTTCTTTCCCTCATCTATCATCCACAAGATGGCATCTAGTGGTGGCTCTCGTGGCACTAAAAGTGCTCCATCTTCTCAATATTCATCGTCATCAGTGATTGGTAGATTATATAGCTACTATATCCCTGTGCAATTTACCACAAACCCCACCAAAGTCATTAAAATCTATGGGCTTTTTCAGTTCGAAGAAGACGCCCCAACCACATCGTGGCATGTGTCCTCTCCTCTTAACTTAGCACCTACTACTCGTCCACTTTCAAAGTTTAAGGATAATTTGCCTAAGTTTTCAGGAAATAACATTGTTAGTACAAACGAACACATGGTGGCATTTTCTAATTCTTTTCATAACATAGGGGCTAACGACAATGACACTTGCATGTGTGTGTTCGTCAATTCCTTGGAAGGAAAGGATGAGGCCAATTTCTTTGATCTTTCCCCTAAGATCATGTCTACTTGGGAGAGTTAATTTATTGGTTCCGATCCACTTATGGGAAATCCAAAAGCCCCACCGAGAAGTTAAGGGAACACAATAATGTCACCTATAAGGATGGCGAGACCATCAAGTCTTTCAACTTGTGTTTCACCAAGTTGTACAATCAAATCCCCGAGCTTATCCTCCCTCAGAACCAAGACACTTTCATGCATTACTACAATGCATTGCCTTCCCCATATCATCATAGGCTTGAAGAAAAGGCCATTGATAATCTTGGTTCCACTCTGCATACTTTCTCGGAGTATGAATAATAGCTCGAAAGAACTGGTCTTCCCTAGGGAGAATCGGTTAGAAAAATAGACATGTCCACTCTCCTACAACTAATACATGATATGAATAATCGTATGATAGGATTTGAGCAAAAGGGTATTGTCTCCCCTCTCACCCCTAGAGCTTCATCCTCTTCTACACCCCCCTTTAGAAATCTGGTTGAAAACAATTTTCAGCCTAAGGCTATCCTGCCTCGGAGTTGGTGTCACTTTTGCGAGGAACACCATGAGGAAACCACATGTGAGGTAAAGAAGAGTGACATAGATAAGATATTTGGTAAAATACCAGAAGCTATTGTTGTTGTCCTAGACTTTGCAGAGCCAAAGGATATCATGGTCATCAACACTAGGAACAAAGCCTACGTCCCCAAAGGAAAATTTGATCCTCCCCGCAATTCTTCTAGCCCGAGCTCATCCTCAACCGTTGTTGCGCCCCAGGTTCCAAAAATTCATGAGAGTCAAGGAATCACTCCTCATCCCCCCTCTCCCAAATACAATATCTCGAATCAATTGGAAAACATCAAAGAAGATGCAACCCTCCTACACATGGTTGTCATCCCTAAACAACAGATGCATCTGAAACAATTCATGGAAGGAAAAGATTTCGTTGTAGCCAATCTTTCTGAAGAGGTCAATGATGAGGATTCTTTTGTAAATAAAGTAGGTGTACATAACTTTAGATACCATGTAAAAAATCCCCCTTTTTATATTTCTATAAAGATCATGGATAAGATTGCCCATTGTTGCCTCATTGATGGTGGTTCAGGCCCAAGTGTGATGTCGAATATTATTATGGAAGAGATAGGCTTGTCTTGTACAAATGAAAATGCCAGAAGCATGCTCTCGTATAATAGTCTACAACAAACAACCATAGGAAATATTAAGGATGTAACCCTTGTTTTATGCACTCATCCTGAGATCAGGACAACACTCAACATTCAGGTAATTGATATGCTTGTAAGAAACTACTCAATTATATTGGGGAGATATTGGCAAGACTTAACAAGTGGATACCTCTCTCTCGACGGGACACATTTATCCATTCCTCAGAATGGTAAGAATATTATGGTCCTTAGAGAGGGAAGAATTTCACCCTACATAGAGAGTGTTCCACAATCTAGTGTATATTATATCGAAGAAGACCTAGGAGTGTATTCCATATTTGCTGAAGAGGATAAGATTCCTTTGGAAAAAATTGATTTAGATGATGATATATGGCATATGCACTTTGATGGTTCATGCTCTAGTGAAGGTAATGGGGCTGGCGTTATCTTGGTTTCTCCTACATGGAAAATTCATAATCTGTCTTACAGGTTAGAGTTTTCTTGTTCGAACAATGTCACTAAATTCAAAGCTTTATTATTAGGCATTAAGAACGCCCTTAATCTCAGTTGTGGTCACATTTCAGTTTTCAGAAATTATGAGCTTGTTGTGAACCTGATACGTAAGATATTCTCTCCTAGAAACAAGCTAATGGAACGATACTCCTAGACTATTTGGGAACTTGTCTCAAACCTTCTATCTTTCAACATCACTCATGTTAAGAAGGAGTTGAATTCAATGGTTGATCGATTAGCTGTCTTTGCAGCCTCTCCTAATCAATAACTTTTGCCTCACAGGCCTAATTGTGCCTTTCAATCTCTACATCGTCCTTACATCCCTGAAAATGAAGGATATTGGAAGGCCATCCCTAACGATGAGAGCATTTGTGTTGTCATTCAAAATGAACCTATTAAGCCCAAGGATATTATACCCATAGAAAATAATAATATTCCTGAGGGCTTGACTCCTCTTGAGAGTTCGTTTTCATTGAGTGTTGTAGGCAATAAAGAAAAACATAAAGAAGAGGAGTTACGAAAGAAGGTGGTTGAAGCCATCCTCCTGAACATTAGGACACCTGAGTCTTCAACGAATGTTCAAATAACTATCCAATGTTTTGTTAAAGAAGAGATGGGGTCCATCGGGCTACTCGGTGAATCTCAAAAGGTTTTTGCTTGGTCCTATGAGGATCTTCGTGGTATTGATACTGGTCTTGTTCGACATATTATGAAACTAGCTAAGAAAGAACAAGGACCTTTTAACTCTGCACTGGAATTTGTAATGCCCTGTTTCCCCCAGTCTATAAATATAACTATATTGGCCAAGGAACTATGGAAAACCTAAAAGTGTGAATGTTTGATTCGATGGACCTTTGTAAAAAGGGTCGATGAATGTAAATTATGTTATTTTAATAGAAAATGGTTACATTTTTCACGACTGTTGAAAGAGGGGATGTGCTAAGAGAAAACCACGAATGCTATGAAAGGTGGTGAAGGGGACCCATAATGGTTGCATTAACCTCCACCGAACCAGTACCATGCTGGAATTAATTGCTCAGATCAGAACAACCCTCTGACAAAGGAATGAATTGCAGTCGGGTTGGTAGGTGGGAAGACCTCCTCAGGAGTTAATGAGGGGATGGGGTAGACCGCCCATCCGTAAGGCTTCTAGACCTGACCACGGACTGTGAATTTGAGCCACACACAATAATGCTGAGGAAGGTAAGAAAGGAAGTGTGGTGGGCAGAGAAAGACCTACAGAAAAATGTAGAGAAGAGAGCAGAAACTCTCGGGTCCGAGGAAGAATTGAAAGATGAATAGTGAGTTCTGATCACAGAAAATAGAGATTGAGCCAGAAGAAGGAGAGTAACCTTCGTCCTTATCTATTTCTATATTGGGAGAAGGAGAGTAACCTTTGTCACTAACTTCTATTGAGATGGAAGTAAGAGATTGAATATCAAATAATCGTAGCTTAAGATCGGGGGTGGCCAGTGATAAATCCAGTAGGAGTGACTGAGCGTATGGTTGGGTAGAAATGAGCACCCCTTTCAGTAGTCACATCACGCTCTATGGTTTTGATAAGTGTTTTCTTGCCTTATTCTTTGAATTGTAAATAATGGATGCATGCAAGTATTTACATGTATATAAAGGGATCTTTGTTTGTATTAAATGATTAAGTTATCAGTATGCATTCACTCCCTTGAGAACCTATATTTCTACTTGATTTTCCATACGCCCCAGTTTAATCACTCGAATGCACCTTCCCCAGGAATTTAAATCACCGTTCCGGAGTCGGAGCAAGCCTTTGGGCATATCTACCGATTTGGTAACCTCACAAGCTACTTTGCCTTGATTCAGAGCTTAAAGATCTGCAAGTTGGGAAGGTGTTCCCTTCAGACCAATAGTCTAGGAGACTTTGAACTTGTTCCTATTTCCTTAACCAAAAACCTGACTAAGAGTAGGGATCATAGCCCAAGAGTTATTTGAAGATCCACTTGACCTGGGTCTAGGAACCTTAGATCTCGAGGCTCCGAGATGTCAAATTGCATGATATTCAAGTTGAACACCGCAATTGCTATGAACCGTCGATCTACGAAAGAAGATCGAGGGTGGGGAATCATTGTTGAGTGTGAAGGTGAAAATATCGGACGCACTAGTTCGCAGCCCACAATTCACCCTTGTCGTTGATCTCGACGGGCTATAAGATCAACGATCCCGGTTACACTAGAATTGAGCAAGCACTTTCCAGATTGCGGAGGTTGAACTCTCTGGTAAAGAGCACGCATGTTGGGGCCCCACAATTTCTGTGAACCTTCGATCGTCATTGACCTTAAATCTGAGTTTGACGTGATCCCTGAAACACAAGTAGCGTGTGGGACGACAAAATATTCAAGGGGATCAAGATCAGAAGATATAGCGAGAGAGGAGACACCAAACGAGGGCGTAAGCTCGTAAGGAGGTGCACGGACCAAAAAGGGAGTGAAGAGAATACGACCTGAAGAACCAGAATGCGAGCTTGATGCTGAGGAAGCATCTAATAAACCTCACAGGGTCGCTATGATAGAGAGAATCTCTCTGAGAGATGGTGTAAATTCCCTAGTGATATCATGGCTTGGCACGGGGGTGGCCAGAGTGCTAAGAAAGAATGCCTTTGAGCCTATGGTTGGGTGGAAAGGAACACACGCACGATCCGTTAGTTGTCTACAACTTGTAATAGATAAGTATTCTCATACCCTGTGTAATTGAGTTGTAACTATGTAATAAAGTTGGATATCCTGTGAATGACTCGGGGATATGCATGTTTGTTTAATGATTATACTTTATCTCTTTATTCTTGCTTAAATTGTGTATTTAAGTAAGTATGGAATTGTCTGATTTGTATACGTAAAAGCCCGAGCCCTATGGTGGATTAAGTTAAAATAAGTGGATTGTGAGTTCGTCGACCTTGGCCACAATTTTCATGGGTACACGTCGACACTCCCAGTTTCCCAGAGTCTCTGGGAGGACGAAGTCTGTTAATCTCAGGAGAGGTAGTGCTGATATGCATGGAGTCTCTATGAGGCAAGCAGAGGTCAAGAACCTCTTAAGTTCTAGAGTTGAGGAATGAACGTAAGGGGTGCGCGGAAGAATTCTTCCAAGCATTACATTCAAGAGAAAGAGTGAAAATCTCTTAAGCCTTTCAGAGCCAACAAAGCTTAGGAATAATAGAGATACTCAAGTATCAAAATGGAATATCCTTTCATTTGGAATATGAACAGACAATATCCGTTCGAGAGGGTCCAAGGTCTATCACAAACGTTAGATGTGAAGAAGGAGCGCATGCGTTAACGCCTCGACTCCTTTAGTCTTCGCAAGTTCGACGAATGTTGGTAATCATCGTGAAGGGGATGGATCCTTTGAAGTTCGAAACCCAAAGTTGTGATGCGATCTGGACCGTAGATCCAAGGATCTATCGGGACCCACCTTGACAGTTGGATCTGTGAGTTTGGAGTTCGCACGATAGGAGAATCACGCGTTGGTGCGACTAAACCTCTGAAACCCGAAGTCGCAATGTGACCTAGACCGTTGGATCAAGGAAATTCGTGGACCATCGATCTTACACAAGCGGATTTCGGGGATTGGGAATCGGGGAAAAAAGGCAAGAAATCTTCCCACTTCACAAAACACGAAGTCTTGATTCGCGAAGAGGTGATTTGGACCATTGGATCACAGAAGGTCGTGGACCGTTGATCTGACATAAGTGAAGTTCGGAGTTCGAACTTCAGGGAGAAGGAGGTGAGCTAAATTTTGAGTCCATGAAGTGAGAAGTCCTAAAACGTTCAAAAGTGGGCCCCAGGTCATAGTTGGAAGTCACATCAGTGGAGAATAAGGGAAGGAGCTATCACTCACTAGGCTCTAGTTCAAAATTCAGGAATTCGGGAGAGTCGGGTGACTCAAAGAAGAATACCTGAAGTCGTGAAGTCACGAAGCACCTTTTTATTAGGCCTGTGGTCATGGCATGAGGTCATATGAAGGAAGGGTCTAGCATGAAGAGCTAGCGTCTGTTGTTCAAATCCTTCAAAGGGGATAGGAAAGATCTCGTGGGTTTGGAAGAACCTGTAATGTGAAGAAATGGGAACCTAGAGAGAGTTAAGGAAAGTGAAATTTTGATGCCCCACCCCTTAAAAGAGAACTTAGGGGACGGGTGTGTTACAAATTGGCATCATAGAATGGTTACAAAAGTTGGCCTACTTGGGCTCATGTACAAGTCACTTAAAAACTCTATTTGGAGTACTTTTAAAAGAGTGACACTCTACCTTACCTCTTTCTTAAAATTCTGGTTAAAAATGTTATTTAAGAAAAGAATGAAACTTTCTACTGTGTGTAATTGAATCGTGTATTGTTCATGAACTAATAGACTGTTATATAACAATAAGGTTTTTTTTCAACACTCGAGTAGTCAGTAAATCACGGGAAATCTTCAAGAATAAAGGATGGTGATGTGTCATGAAGTGGGGGATGGCTCCCACAATAGAGATGAATAATATGATGAAAGGAGGGTGGTGGAAACCCCTCCAGATCTGGCCGAAACTTTAAGAAGCCTCAGGGCCGAATTACAGAGTTGCAAGGATGACACAGAGAGATTGATAAAGGAGCAAGAAAAACAAACATAAATTAACACATTCTTGTTGTAGAGCTTGTCCGACATACAAAGGAAACTATAGAATGAACCCGCAACTAGCCATGTGGACCGATGACATAAGAAGAGAAGTCAAAGTCCACCTGAGATTCAAAAACATGACTCCATAAGTGACCACACTAGGAGAAGCGCCTTGAAAAAGGCCCAACCTAGAGGCAGGGGACACTCATCGATAGAGTCCTCTGGAAAGGAAGCTGGAAAACTCGAAGAATCTTCTTGTAGCAGAGCAAGCTCACATTCTCAAAGGAAAGGAAAGAAGAGGAAGCGTTCCAAAAATCATGATCCTGAAGAATTCAAGAAATCCAAACCACCCTCTTTCGATGGATATATTAGGAAGGGAGAAGAGGCTGAAGTTTGGTTGCTTGGTTTAAAGAAATACTTTAGAGTCCATGACTACTATGAAAACTTGAAGGCTCGAATAGCCATCTTTAACCTGAATGGAAAGGCTTCCATTTGGTGGTAAGACCTTAGCAATGTGAAAGGATTCCATGAGAAGGACTTGTCATGGAAACAGTTTGATAAATACTTCAGGAAATAGTATCTGTCAGAGAAATACATGGATGGGAAGACTAAGGAATTCTATGAACTGAAGCTGGGGCAGCTCACCATAGATGAATTTGTCAATAAATTCCTTGAACTATTGAGGTATGTACCCTACATAAAATATGAAAAAGTAAAAATGCAGCGGTTCATTAGTGGGTTAACTCAGACCTACCAGGACAAAATTGAGTTCAAAGAACCAAATACCTTAGAAGAAACTATCTGGAAGGTGAGGTATTTTTATGAACAGTTTGGGAGTAAGATGAGACCTCACGATGACTAGAAGAAGAGGAGTAGTTTTGGATTCCAGAAGAAGGGGTTTAAATCCTCAAGATTTAAGACTATGGAAAATATTCTAAAAGGATCCTTCCTACTAGAAGTGTATATCAGAAAAAATCCCCCTCTCAAAGTGGAAAATAAACCTTTTAAGACAGTCCTAGAAAAGACCGATAACGTAAAGAAGGAACCCTTAAAATGTTGGGGTTATGGAGAAGATCATCAATTGAGGGAATGCCCACATAGACAAAAGAACAGTAAGAGAATCTACAATATCCAAGAATCTACCACTATCAATGATGTGGCTAGGAGCATGCCACAAATCTATGCAAACTTGGAAAATAATCAAGTCGACCACCAAGCTTCAGTAGTGGAGCTGGAAGGTATGATATCCAACCATATAGTTTCTATTTTGATTGACCCAGGTTATAATTTGAGTTATGTGGCCCCTCAGACTATTGATAAGTGTAAACTTCAACCAATTAGACATGTTAAACCATGGTTGGTGTGATTAGCCACTGGTACCAAAAGAAAGGTGGCAGAGGTCATACCAGCCTGTCAATTCATCATGGGTGGATTGCCCACCCGAGCGACCCTTAACATACTTCCCCTGGGATATTATTACTTGTTGATTGGTATGGATTGGTTGGCTTCTTATAAAACTAAATTGGACTGCTATCATAAAACTTTAGAATGTGTAAATGAAGAAGGGAGAAAAATGACCCTCCAAGGGATTCAGAAGCCTGTCTCAGTGAGACAAATATCATCCCTTCAAATGAAAAAGTATTGCAGAAAGGGGTGTTCCTTATATTCCATACAAGTACTGGAATCTGTTGAGAATGACAAACCAAACCTAGAGGACCACCCCATATTAAGATAATACAAGGATGTGTTCTCATAAGAGGTACCAGGTCTACCTTTGAGAAGGGATATCAACTTCTCTATAGAACTTACACGAGGAGCGGTACCAACATCTAGAATGCCATACATAATGAGCACACCAGAGTTGGTTGAGCTCAAGCTACAACTAAAGGAGATGATGGACAAAGGCTACATCTGACCTAGTTTATCTATGTGGGGAGCACCCATTTTGTTTGTGAAAAATAAATATGGCACACTCCGACTGTGCATAGATTACAGACAACTCAATAAGACAACCATAAAGAACAAATACCCCTTACCAAGAATCGATGACCTATTCAACCAATTGGGAGGTGCTTCTATATTCTCGAAGATTGACTTAAGGTATGGCTACCATCAAGTTCGGATTAAGGATGAAGACATCCACAAAAAATTCTTCAGGACGAGGTATGGTCACTATGAATTCGTGGTGGTGTCATTTGGGTTAACCAATGCCCCCGCCACTTTTATGTGCTTGATGAATAATGTACTCAGCAATTTTCTGGACAAATTTGTATTGGTTTTCATTGATGATATCCTAATCTACTCCAAGAATAGGGAGGAGCATGAAGAACATATTAGACTCGTACTTCAAGTACTAAGAGAGCATCAACTCTACGCTAAGTTTAGCAAGTGTGACTTCTTTCAAAAGAAAGTCCAATACCTAGGCCATGTCATTTATAAGGAAGGGGTGGAAGTGGACCCCGATAAGATCAGATCTATTATGGAATGGCCTACCCCAAAGGATGTATCAGATATCAAATCCTTCATGGGCTTAGAAGGATACTATAGAAGGTTCATAAAAGGGTTTTCCAAGATTGGCTCTCCAATCATTGCCCTTCAGAAAAAGGGGATCAAATTCATTTGGACATCAAAATGTGAAGAAATATTTCAGGAACTAAAATACCTCTTGACCCATGCACCCATGTTGAAGATTGTAGACCCAGATAATGATTTCCTCGTGTGTACATATTTCTGCAAGGAAGGACTCAGAGGATTCCTTATGCAAGAAGGATGTGTAATTTGCTATGCGTCTCGGAAATTAAATGAGCATGAGATCAATTATGTGACCTGTGACCTAGAGTTAGCTTCCTTAGTACATGCTTTAAAAATGTGGAGGCACTACCTCCTGGGACGGATATTTGTTCTTATGACAGACCATTGTGGGTTGAGGCACCTATTTTATCAACCGAAAATCAATGCCAGGCAAGCTAGGTGGATGGATCTCCTAAGTGAATTCGATTTTGAAATCAAACACATAAAAGGAAAGGAAAATAGGGTGGCCGATGCCCTTAGTAGAAGTATAAAAACGATTCATCTAGTAGCAGTAAGAACCTGTGAAATGGATGTCAGGGAAAGAGTCAGAAATGCATAAGAGATAGATGTATTCTTCAAGACCGTGACTTCATACCTAAGACAAGAGCCTACAGGGGTAAAGTATGAAGGCTACCAGATTCTCGAGGAAGGGTTTTTGACTTACAAAAATAAACTGTATATTCCAAACTGTGATGACTTGAAGAGGTTCATAATGGATGAACTACATAAGATACCATATACTAGTCACCCAGGATATCAGAAGATGATCACGTCCACTAGGAAACAATTCTATTGGCTTGGATTGAAGAAAGACATAGATAACTATCTAGCTAAGTGCCTAGAATGCCAACAAGTTAAGGAAAAACACTGACATCCAGCAAGATTGTTACAGCCCTTAGCAATCCCAGAATGGAAATGGGAAACCATCTCCATGGATTTCATCACCGGATTACCAAAGTAGACCAAGCAAAATGATGCCATCATGGTCATGGTGGACAAACTGAGTAAGTCTTCCCATTTCATCCCTATCAAATCAACCTACAAATCCATAGATATTGCCAACATCTTCATGAAGGAGATATTTAGACTGCATGGCATGCCCAAATAAATTGTATCTGACCGAGATACCAAATTCACCTCAAGCTTTTGGAAATCCCTAATGGCTAGTTTTGAGACAAAATTTTTGTTCGACACAGCTTATCTGATCCAGATTTTATGAGCAGAATGAAATGAATACAGATTATTAACAGATTCTTAACACAAAATAACAGAGATACAATAAAACTGGTTTTCTATTCAATAATGAAATAAGATGAAACTGTAAAATGCAGCGGAAACAAGCTTTCCATAACGGTGGCGTACTATATCTGAGAAGATATGTGACAGTTGTGCTCATTCGCAAGAAGATGATTAAAATGAGGCTTTGAAGGCTGACCTTCTGTCGAAGTTTCGCCCAGTAGAAATATTTTTGTAGCATCGCCAATGTCTTTTCGATGCCAAAGTGTCCTGCCACCCGACTGTAGTGGGCTTTCCAGATCAACTTCGCTCGTTTGCTTGATGGAACACAGATATGGACCAGACGACACAACAACCCATCCTAAAGATATAAATTATCGACAACTATGTTTTCACCCAAAATTTGGTAGGTGGTGACAAAGTCCGGGTCTGTCTCATAGAGTTGGGGCCATCTAGAGGTCTCATGGCCGCAAGAGTCTAGCACCGTGGCGAGTGTCATGACTGGTGGTCTGTTGAGGCAATCAACAACATGATTGGTGCTTCATGTTTTATACTTGATGTTGAGGTGGAATTGCTACAAGTATGTGGACCACTTTTGATGGCGGTCATTCTGCAATTTTCCTTGTGTCTGCATAAACTGCAGTGTCTTATGATCAATGTGGATGACTGTCTCCTTCAAAAGAATGTAATGTCTCCACTGGCAGTAGTCTTGCACAATGGATTACATTTGTTTTTCATAAGTAGAGTACCTACGGAAAAAATCGGATAGTGTCTCACTATGATAGGCCATGGGGTGGTCGTGTTGAGTGCGAACGATGCCCACATCATAGTCTGAAGCATATGTCTCGATCTCAAAGGGATGTTGCAGGTCTGGTAGTGAAAGTACTGGGGATGAGCACAAGAATTTCTTCAAATCATTGAACTCTTGTTTTTGGGACCAGCCCCATGAAAAAATTTCCTTACCACCACCCCTGGTGATTTGGCTGAGGGCCCATGCAATATGGGATAATCCCAACACAAACCTGCAATAGAAATTGGCAAGGCCCAAGAAGCTCCAAAGATCAGTGAGTGTGGTTGGGGTTGGCAAGTCACGGATGACTTGGATCTTAGTTGGATCCACATGTACACCATGTTGATCAATTATGTATCACAGGTAATGGACCCAGTCCATGCCGATGGATAATTTTTCCAAGTTGGCGTATAGCTTGTGTTGTCGCAAGGTGTGTATAACTTGTTGAATATGTTGCAAGTGTTCGACCTAAGTCTTGTTGTAAATGAGAATGTCATCCAGATACACCACTACAAAATTATCGATGAATGGTCACAGGATATCGTCCATCACCCTCATGAAAGTGGCCAGAGCATTTGTCAAACCAAAGGGCATGACCAAGCATTCAAAAAGGCCTTCCTTTGACTTGAAGGCGATCTTCCATACATCTGTATGTTCTATCGGGGCCTGGTGGTAGTCAGACTTCAGATCAATCTTACTGAAGTATTTATCCCCCATGAGTTGATCAAGGAGGTCATCAATTCAAGGAATCAGGTATCGGTTTCTGACTGTGATTTTATTCAGAGCCCGGTAATCAATGCAGAGTTGCCAGGTTCCATATTTCTTTTGTACTAGCATGATTGGGCTCCTGCAGGGTGATGAGCTGGGACGGATGTGCCCCTTGTGGAGAAGTTCTTGGATTTGTTGCTTGATCTCCTCATTCTCTAACAGAGAGAGATGATAGACTGACCCATTGGGCAGCAGTGCACCGGGGGTTAGATTGATGGGGTGATTGACTTGGCAGTGCAGAGGTACCTCAGTAGGTGAGGAGAAGATATCTGAGTATTCTTCCATGACCTTATCTTCTTACTTCTGTTTTGTGGAGAGGTCGGTCACAGAGACCCTGGATGTGGTTGTGATATTTCGCTTATTCTAAGAGTGAATCATGAAGAAGACAAACTTCCTCGTCTGAGAGATGACCTTCCTGCATTGCTTAGTAGAGATCAAGGAAATAGCACTAGGTGGGACTACCTCAAGTATCCTGTACAATTTCTTGTTCAAAGTAATAATAACACTACGAGGCCTAAACTCATATACAACATGATGTTTCTATAAATAAGGTTGGCCCAAAATAACATAACAAACTTCGAGAGGAGAAAAATCACACAATACCTCGTCTTTGAAGGGCTTGATGTCGTATGATAGTTAACATTGTTGGATGACGCAGAGATCACTTCCTTCGCGGAGCCATCCGATGGTGTAGGGTTGTAGGTGAGGCGTTGTGGGCAGGGCCAACCGCTTGATGACCTCTGCAGAGATGAGTTTCTTCTGGCTACCGCTATCAACGATGAAGTGCAGTGGGGTGCCTTTTACCCACATTTGCGAATTGAAGAGGCACTCTCCTTCTTCTAGCTCGTCTGGTTCACCACGATGGATATTGGTGGTCGCAATGGTGGCACTGGGTTCCACGTCAATGATCTATCTTCCCCTTTCTAGTTATGGCTCAGAGTCAGAATCCGCATCTGATTCAGAGGCTTTCACTTCGAACACTAGCGACTGCTTTGAGTGACAATCAACAGTGTTATGGCAAGGGCTCTTATGGAAGTTGCACCACTTCCTGGTATCTTTCTTTGTCTTTCCAGTGTCCTTCTTTGCTTGTGGCTTGGACAGGTTGTCCTGATACTTTCCATCTTTTATCTATCCTTTGTTTTGTGGGTTGGGGCCACCCTTTCCTAGATTTTGTTGTGAGGGGTTCCTAGGCCCAGATTGTCGTGTCTTTTGTTTGAGCTTCTGCTCGATTTTGACTGCATATCGGTAGTCCATGCCCAAGGATGAGATGTCTATAAATTTCATTTCAGTATGGATGTATCTATGCAGAGAACCACGATACTTGAGCACCAGATGTGTCTCTGAACATTTGATACCCATCTTGGTGTGCAAGGTATGGAAGATATTTGTGAAATCTAGCACTTCTTAGTCTCTTTCTTGCCGCAGTGTGGTCCATTTGGTATATAAGTTGTCATAACTTCCAAAAGGGTAGTATTGTTCCTTAATAACATCTCTGAAGGAATCCTAGGTGGCTATGACTGTAAATAATGAGGGTTCCTTTGTTTCCTTTTGCTCACAGAACGAATTTGATGAGCACAAAAGTAATATTTTCTCTATTCGAGAAGTTATGGACATAAAGATACCCTTCTAGAAGATTCAACCACTTGTATACAAAATATGTGTCTATATGACCTTCAAATATAGGACTATCAAATTTTATGTGTACCTTGAAGGGGGTGGCACCTCCGCTCGAAGAAGATGCATCGCCTGTTGGTAGCCGCCGAAGGATTTGCGTGAAACTATCCATCATCTCGTTCCTCTATTACATGAGGGATTCCTCAATCAAGACTTTGAAAGGATCTCTTATCCTGTCATATTTATTTTCTCCTACCATGATAGGTCGCTTGGGCATGCAAGAGATTTTTTCCTCAAGAGAAACAAGCTCAAGACCCAACTCTTTGTACCCTGACCTCATTGGGGACATGCATTAAGACGACAAGGAGCAGATCACTCTGATACCACTGATACGGATTTTATGAGCAGAACAAAATGAACACAGATTATTAACAGATTCTTAACACAAAATAATAGAGATACAGTTAAACTGGTTTTCTATTCAATAATGAAATAAGATGAAACTTTAAAATGCAGTGGAAACAAGATTGTTGGAATGGTGGTGGCTTATCTCTGAGAAGAGATGTGACAGCTGCGCTCATTCTCAAGAAGACGATTACAATGAGTCTCTGAAGTCCTTTTACAATAAACAGGAATGTCAAAAACCCTAGACATCCAAAAACCTAACCCTAGGAGATGAAGCACCAAAAGTCATGTGGGCCCCGTTTGGGTAAGTTAGTACATTAACTTCCTAGGGTCGTAACTTTTGCATTTGATCTCTATTTTTTGCGTATGATAGCTCGTTGGAAAGGTATCGTCGAGGAGATTCATTTTTGGGCCTCAATAATGCCATAGGAAATCATTAAGAAGCTCGATCCCAAAAAAAATTCATTTAGGCCCTCAAAATGGCCCCGAAAGTGAAAACTGCTAAAAATAGTAAATTGCCAAAATTGCCAGAAAACTGTTTTGAGCCAGTTGGAAAAGGTGGGTGGCCACCAATATCCATATGGATCATTATCACCCTCAAAATGATGTACAGACAGAAAGAGTGAACCAAATAGTAGAATACATGCTAAGGATGCATGCAATTCATCAACCTAAGAAGTGGGAAGACTACATACCATTGGTAGAGTTTGCCTACAATAATGGTTATCAAGAATCCTTAAATATGAGCCCTTTTGAAGCCCTCTACGGTAGACAGTGAAAGATTCCAATCAGTTGGAATAATCCAGTGGACAAAATTACAATCGAACCCGACATGCTGAAAGAAATGGAACAACAAGTAATTAAGATAAAGCAAAATCTGAAGATTGCTCAAGATAGATAGAAAATTTATGCCGAAAGGAAAAGAAATCCTCGAGATTTCAAGACTGGAGACCATGTCTATCTCAAAGTTAGACCTAGGAAGATTTTCCTGAGAATGGGAGCCTGTGCTAAATTGGCACCTCGGTATTGTTGACCTTTTGAATTCTTAGATAGAGTGGGACTTGTAGCCTATAGGCTAGCACTTACTCCCACTGTAAAGGCACATAATATTTTTCATGTTTCATTATTGAAGAAATATGTACATGATGCTAGTCATATAATTGACTGGTCTGTGATCTAGGTGGAGCCGGAGGGAGAATTTCTACTAGAACCCCAATGCATATTAGACAAGAAGGAAACCTCACTCAGGAACTGAACCATTGCACAGGTCAAGGTGCAGTGGAAACACTTTGGCCTAGATGAGGCTACATGGGAAATGGAGGATGCCATGAGACAGGCAAATCCGATTTTGTTTACTCCTGTAAATACATGTCATGTTGATAGATAGACCATCGAGGACAATGTTCCTTTAAGGGGGAGGGAATTGTAATACCCAGTTTCCCCCAGTCTATAAATATAACTATATTGGCCAAGGAAATATGGAAAACCTAAAAGTGTGAATTTTTTATTCGATGGACCTTTGTATAAAGGGTTGATGAATGTAAATTATTTTATTTTAATAGAAAATGGTTATGTGTTGCATGACTTCTAAAAGAGGGGATGTGCTAAGAGAAAACCACAAATGCTATGAAAGGTGGTGGAGGGGACTTGGAATGGTTGCGTTAACCTCCACCAAACCAATACCATGTTGGAATTAATTTATCAGATCAGAACAACCCTCTGACCCAGGAATCAATTGTAGTTGGGATGGTAGGTGGGAAGAGCTCCTCAAGAGTTAATGAGGGGATGGTGTAGACCGCCCATCCATAAGGATTCCAGACCTGACCACAGACTCAGAATTCAAGCCACATGCAATATTGTTGAGGAAGGAAACAAAGGAAGTGTGGTGGGAAGAGGAATACCTGTAGAAAAATGCAGAGATGAGAGTGGAAACTCTTAGGTCTGAGGAAGGACTGAAAGAGGAACAATGATTTCTGATCACAAAAAATAGATATTGAGCTAGGAGAAGGAGAGTAACCTTCGTCCTTATCTATTTATGTATTGGGAGAAGGAGAGTAAACTTCGTCCATAACTTTCGTTGAGCTGGAAGTAAGAGATTGAATATCAAAGCATTGTGTCTTAAGCTCGGGGGTGACCAATGATAAATCCATTGGGAGTGACTAAGCCTATGGTTAGGTGGAAATGAGCACCCCTTTCAACAGTCGCATCATTCTCTATGGTTCTGATAAGTGTTTTCTTGCCTTGTGCTTTGAATTGTAAATAATGGATGCATGTGAGTATTTACATGTCTATAAAGGGATATTTATCTATATTAAATGATTAAGTTATGAGTATGTGTTCTCTCCCTTGAGAACCTATATTTCTACTTTATTTTCCATACGCCCTAGTTTAATCACTTGAAGGCGCCTTCCCCAGGAATTTACATCACTGTCCCGGATTTGGAGCTAGCCTTTGGGCATATCTACCAATTTGGTAACCTCACAAGTTACTTTTCCTTGATTCAGAGCTTACATCTCTGTGAGTTGGGAAGGTTTTCCCTTCAGACCAGTAGTCTAGGAGACTCTAAACTTGCTCCTATTTCCTTAACCAAAAACCTGACTAAGAGTGGGGATCATAGCCCAAGAGTTATATGAATATCCACATGACCTGGGTCTAGGAATCTTGGAGCTTGAAGCTCTGAGATGTCAAATTGCATGATAGTCAAGTTGAACCGCACAATTTCTATGAACCATCGATCTATGAACGAAGATCGAGGTTGGGGAATCACTGCAGAGCGTGAAGGTGAAAATAGTGGACGCACTAGTTCACGGCCCGCAATTCACCCTTGCCATTGATCTCGATGGGCTGAAAGATCAATGATCTCGGTTATACTTGAATCGAGAAAGAAATTTTCAGATTGCAGAGTTCGAACTCTCTGGTAAATAGCATGCACGTTGGGGCCCCGCAATTTCTATGAACCGTCGATCGTCATTGCCCTTCAATATATTGATTAAGGTTGGTTGTCATTGATGTCAACCCTTGAAGAAATCCCCATAGAATAAAGGTTTGGGTAATGGATCCAAGATTTTTTTATGTTAAAATGATTCATTATTGTTTTGTCATGGTTGATAAGAAGTAAATATGGAGTGGTCCCCTTATGGTGAAATCTCTCATGGGAAGATGCTTTGAGGAGTAAGAGAACCCATGATTAATTGTGGAATAATGAGATGAACGATAGTGAATTTGTCAGAGAAAATATATTATATGGATAGTTCTTTTCATGCCATTTCTGGTAGTATGTAGAACGTCACATAACTCCTCACGGTTAGAGAGTTATGACCATGTGAAGCTGGAGAACCCAGGTTTGGGTAATGGACCCAAGTTTGTTTGATGGATAATGGT
>SNQJ01S0107874.1:31432-43737 GCA_010110895.2 Picea sitchensis | reverse complement strand
GGTCCCGAACCAGGAAGAAACGGCCACGCCAGAAAGGTCACTCACAACTGTGTCGGAACAGCCATAGGAGGGCACAGTGGAAGATGTCATCAATCAACCATATGAGTATGCAGAAGAGAGAACAATGGAGGTTGGAACCTCGAGCCAGCCACCACAGCGGAAGGCCAAACAACCAGTACCAAGGTCACCGCGCATGCAAGTCGCTACAGCCATTGTCTTGCCATGCATTCCGGAAGGGGTACGTATAGCAGGAAATATGTTAGGCCATGTGGAGAAATTGAGGTACTCAAACCATGACGTGACGGACACGGACAAGTTCCCAGAGTTTGCCAAGAAAGTTTACCTACAGACTGTCGGTATAGGACCCTTTGGCAAACCAATTAACCAACCAGTCCAGTGGGCAGTCGGACTGGTAAAAAATGGGATTCTAGCCCTATTGGACATCCCATACTTTGGTAGGGGCCAATACGCAAACAACTGCGTCAAGTAGCTAATGACAGTCACCCATGGAGGATACTTGTGGTTGGAACAGTTCATCTCAATAGACGTAGAGCTCATTTGATACATCACAGGGCTTCCATCACGGGGGGAGGAACCCACGCAGTTCCTCGAGGACAAGACGAAGGAGAAGGCACTGGCCAAGGAAATCAAGAAAAAGCATGGTACCGAAAGGGTGTCTCATGGAATCATAATCAAGCGTATTAGTACCATACTTAGCGTATTAGTACCATACGAATGTAGCCATATTCAAAGGATATCACAACGACCTACAGGAGAGCATCGCCAACACTTATCAAGTGACATTGGAAGTGGTCGCACAATATCAGGGCATAGCCAACTTCAAAGCGACTAGGCATGCAATGTGGATCTAGGCACGGAAGGATCCCTACAATAAATGGCTACAACTGCGCTATTGCATCAAGGAGGCGAACATAGAGATGGCCATCAAGGATTGGCATGATGACCGGAGGATTCCAATCCTAAATCAAGAAATGCCCCCAGGTATGGAGGAGGAGGTAGGAAAGGGACAGACACCTGTCGAAGAGATAATAGTGCCCAAGAAGCCAAGGACAGGCCAGAACAAGGCGCAAAAAAAAAGGGGGGGTGTCCAAGAAAGGCAATTAGGCGGGGAATAATAACAACACCCAGGCGCCACAGGTACAGGAGAAACAGACTGAGACAACACAGGGAACCACATCAAGTGCTACTCAGTAGGAGCAAGGCTAGACCAAGAGGCTAGTCATACAAATGGGGGGTGCGCAAGAAAGCTAAGGCGCACAGAATGCCCTCAGAATACATGATCACGGACGACAATGCAGACATGGTGGCCCAAATGGTCCAGGATCGCATAGTGGAGGATTTTGACAATGCTTAGTGCCAAAGGGACAGGATTGAGGAGGAGATGGAATACATGAGGCAGCTCCTCTAGTAGCTCAAAGAAATAGAGGGGGTCGACAGAGGAATAAAATCATTTTCAGCAGCATCACAAGCAAGAGGCGAGGCTGGATCGAGCGAGCAGGACATGATCCAGACAACAACACAGTCGAGCTCGACATTTCACATCACACCCAACATGTTGCGCATGGATGAAATCGTGGGGCAGACACCCCTAAAGGATTTGGCCCGAATACACTTGGTAATCATGCGGATACCAACCAAGGCCTTATATAAACTGTAAGTTAGCGTCGCACAGGAGGTACAGTCACGTGCATGCATAGACGCAGGGAAATTGCAGTAGACAAAGGACAATCGGGACGAGTTGGAATTGGTACTTGAGCAAGCTAAGCTCGAGACCAAATATGAAAAAGACCGCGCAGATAGGCTGGAGCAGGAATTGGTCGTAGCCTATGAGAAAATCCCAAAGAGAGCACAAACGACAGAACTCACGGTGACACAGAAGATTGATCAGATTATGCAGACAATCAATCAATACAGACATGAGATCGAGCACCTCCAAGAGCAGCTCATACCTACCACTCCACCAGAGGTGAAGGAGCAGAGGAAGCATGAGGCAACAACGCAGATAAAGGAGATGGAGCAACAAGTCCACGTTGTGGCCGACTTGTTCGAGAAGGCAGCACAACTATGGACAAAGATGGAAGAGGATCAATAGGTCTAGCAGTGGGACCAGGAAGAAGAAAGGATAAGCACAACTATCCATGACCTCAAGCAGAGGCAGAAGACAATGTCGATCATGGAGCTCGTCAAAGGATCGCAGGATATGAAAAAACTGCAGGCGGAACTCATAGTTGCGCAGACATAGAAGAAGGAGTGCCAAGCTCAAATTGAATCGCTCTAGGAGCGGGCAGCAAAGTTCATTGCACAGGCAGAATACGCAAAGAAGAACATGGCACAGACTTAGGCAGAGTGCACAGGGATGATCAACAATGAGATTGCAGTGCAGTTATTAGACGCACTCAAGGAGAATATCGCGCAGGCCCAAACACAAGCAAAGGAGCTCATATAGAAGTTCTAGGTGATCGCAGGAGATATCAACAAAGTGCACAAGGTTTAGGTGGTTGGGGAAGGGCCACATGTCAGTTTTGGGGGCCTATTGGATGCAGGTTGAATCCGAAAGAAAGGTTATTTTTGGAAGAGAAACATGCCAGAGGAAAAAGACAACTAGAAGGAAAAGTAGCACGCACGCATGCATGGAAGACCTAACGACGCTAAGGTTAGGGTTTTTGTAATGCATTGTAATGGTTGGTGAGACGAAGATATAAATAAGTAATACTTAGGAGAGAGGGGAGAGACACACAGAGGGATAGAGAGGAAGATAATTGTAGGGATTGTATGAGTCATTAAGCTGGTGAGCTAGAGAAGGTGTGAGCGACTCGATCTCGAGGGTTAGATCGCAGGCTTAGGAGCCTAGTGCGATCTAATCAACCTCGCAGTGATCGAGGAGCTTGTGGGATAGAGGGAGAACTAAGATTGTAACCACACACGACGTGGGATATTTCCAAACAATAATAAAATCTCGAGAGCCAGATATTTGTGGACGTAGCCCAGGAAGGTGTGAACCACAGTAACATTGTGTTATGTAAATGGATGAATTTATCTTTGTGTTTGATTAGTTGATGAATGTTAAATGAATGAAGTAACTAAGTAGATCGGGTATGTTGCATGCATGCATAGAATGAATGTTATAATTAGATGTTAAATGGACTGAATAAAGGTTAAGGTGCACAAACACAGATCTCGCTCAGTCTTAGGTTACAAACACCTGAGTATTGCAGCCACCCATAGAGCTATCTTGGGTGAGACTATGCAGTGCACTTCATGTACTATATTGCCTTCTGGTTTACCAAAGGGGTCGATAGTATTTAAGGGCTTTTGTTGGGAAGCTTCTTAGTTCTGAACCAGGGTCAATCTGTAATGGTCAATGGGAATCATAATACCCCATAAGAATCCCTCAAGACCAATAGAAGAAGAATAGATAGACAAAAGGAAAACCAACGCCCACTTTAAATTCCTTGTAAGTTCTATTCTTGTCAGCATAGCTTTTCTGCCTGTCTTGGGCAGCCTTCAAATTTTGTTTAATCTTCAGCATTTGCTCTTCCATTTCCTTGAGCAACTCTGGCCCAATCACTGCCCTGTTAGCTGGGTTGTCCCAACTTACTGGGGTGTTGCACTTTATGCCATAAAGTGCTTCAAACGGGCTCATCTTCAATGATACTTGATACCCATTGTTGTAGGTAAACTCTACCAAATGTAGGTAGTCTTCCCATATGGATGGTTTGTCCATCACATACATTCTTAACATATCTTCTATCACTTGATTTACTCTTTCTGTTTTTTCATCAGACTTAGGATGATAAGTTGTGCTGAAGTTCAGGTTCATTCCAAACCCCTTGAATAATCCTCTCCAAAACTTTGAGGTAAACTTTGGGTCTCTGTCAGACACAATTGTCTTGGGTATGCCATGCAAGCGTGCTACTTCCCTCATATAAATATCAACAACATTAGTTGGCTTGCGAGTAGTCTTCAATGGAATAAAATGGGAAGCTTTCGTAAGCTTATCCACCACCACCATGATGGAATAATGTTGCTTGTTTGTTTCGGGTAAACCTGTGATGAAATCCATTGTCACCACCTCCCACTCCCACGCAGGAATGGGTAATGGTTGGAGAAACCCAGTTGGGTGTCTATGCTCAGCCTTGACCCTTTGACACTCCAAGCATTTAGCTATGTACTCTGTAATTTCTTTCTTCATGCCTGGCCAATACTATTGGCTCTTGACCACTGAAACTGTTTTTTGATATCCAGGGTGCCCAGCATAAGGCACATTATGCATCTCTTTCAAGATCATATTCCTCAATTCGTGAGAACTGGGTACATAAATTATGTTCATGTACAGGAGTATTCCATCAACTTCCAAGCTATAATCTTTTATTTTCTACTGCATTTTACCTTGCTGCAATTTTGTTACCAATTCCATGTACTGCGTATCTGCTTTTGCAATCTCATAAATTTTGCCTTTAAGATCCGTCTGATACATGCTGATGGTTGTAGCATGCAGTTCATGTACTCTCCTGCTGAGTGCATTAGCCACCTTGTTCTCATTTCCTTTAATGTGCTTGATATCAAAGTCATATTCACAGAGGAATTCCAACCATCTACTTTGCTTAGCATTCAAAGTAGGTTGATCAAACAAATACTTCAAACCATTATGCTCTGTCCTCAACTCAAACCTCTTTCCCATGAGGTAGTGCCTCCACTTCTTCAAAGAGTGCACTATGGCTACCAACTCCAAATCGTGAGTGGCGTAGAGCCTTTCATGCTCTTTCAATTTCCTGGATTCAAAACATATCACAAACCCATTCTAGTTGAGGACTCCACCCAATCCTTCTTTGCATGCGTCTGTGCAAACCATGAAATCTTCATTTGGATCTGCAATCTTCAGAATTGGAGCACTAGTTAACAACTGCTACAATTGCTGGAAGCTCTTTTCACATTTTGTTGTCCATTGAAACTTCTTCCCCTTCCTTTGCAAGGAAGTGATGGGATGAGCTATTCTCGAAAACTCGGCAATGAAGCTTCTATAGTAGCCAACTAGACCCATGAAGGATCTGACTTCTATCATGTTTTTAGGTGTTATCCACCCTTTAATGGCCTCAATATTTTCATGGTCCACTGCTATCCCTTCTTCGGATATGATATGCCCCAAATAGTGAATTATGGTTTGATAAAATGAGCACTTGCTCAATTTGGCATATAGTTGATTCTCTCTTAGCACTTGCAACACCATCTTCAAATTATGCTCATGCTCTTCCTCTGTCTTGGAATATACAAGGATGTCATCCAAAAAGACAATGACAAACTTGTCTAAACATTCTCGGAAAACACCATTCATTAAGCACATGAAAACAACCGGTGCATTTGATAACCCAAATGGAACCACTGTGAACTCATAATGACCTTACCTTGTCCTGAAGGCGGTCTTGATGATGTCTTCCTCTTTAATCCTTACCTGATGGCATCCTGACCTAAGATCTATCTTTGAAAATGTCCTAGCATCCTTCAACTGATCGAAGAGATCATCAGTCCTTGGTAGAGGATACTTGTTATTTATAGTCACTTTGTTCAACTGTTTGAAATCAATGCACAATCTCAATGTCCCATCTTTCTTCTTCACGAACAAGACTGGGGCACCCCCAGGTGACACACTTGGGCGTATATACCCCTTCTTCAGAAGCTCTTCAAGCTGCATTTGCAACTCCTTCAGCTCTGGTGTACTCATTCTGTAAGGAGTCTTTGATACTGGAGCTGCTCCAGGCATTAAATTTATAGAGAAATCAATATCTCTATTTCGAGGTAGTCATGGTACCTCCTTGAATATATTTTCAAAATCTTCCATGATTGCATGATCCTCCAGATTTGGCACCTTATCCTTAGGTGCTTCTTCCATATGGGCTGCAAGTATTTGACAGCCCTTCCTGTAACACTTCTTTAGCTGCATTGTTGAGATTTCTCAGACAGTAGCTGCGCTGGGAATTCCTTGTGTTGCTCTTTGATTTCCTTCCTCATCCAAGCAAGTGAATGCCTTGTTATGAAGTCTAATATGGAATGGTGTTTGTCCAACCAATCCATACCAATTAGGAAATCATATGATCCCAAAGGCAAGATGTTCAAATCTACCTTGGTACTCAATCCATTCATGCCCATTGGACATGATTTAACCAACTCAACAACCTTTCTCTTGTCTCTTGTAGCCAGCTGCACCAACCAAGATTCCCCATGCTTGCTTATTAGTAATTGAAATCTTTCCACTACCTTAGGATCTATATAGCTATGACTAGCCCCCGAGTTAATTAAAATAGTAAAGGCATGGTTATTGATCATACCTTCAACTGCAATCATGTGTGATTGAAACTCACCTTGCTTGTTGTCCAAGGCTGCATAGATCCTTGGTACTCTTCTTCCCATGTCCTCCATTGTTTCTGCTTGTTGAACATGGTGAACAGCTCTCACCCTGTCCTTTCTGCGAGGGAAATCTCTATACTTATGATCTCCATTACAACCCCAACATTACATAGGTGTCTGCCTTGGCCTTTGCCCACCTACTTCAACCATCCCGGGCTCCCTCAAAACTGGTTGTCCTTGAGGAATATTTCTGAAAAAATGGTGGCTTGTTTCCCTTCTTCCTCTGATCCCTCTTAAACTTCCTCTTGTCTTCCCAAGCTTTTTGGAAAGTAGGTTTTCCTTTTTGCTGATCATATAAGCATTTTTCTCTCCTTATAGTTTCCTCTAGAGTCTTGGGATCATCATATTGGATTTTATCACTGATGAAAGATGATAGCCCACTCAGATATCTTTGGATATTGACTGCCTCATCCTCAATGAAAGGGACATACTTCAACAACTCTAGAAATCTCCTCTCATATTCATCTATAGTCATGTTGCCCAGTTTAAGTTCAAAGAACTCTTTCATCTTCTTGTCATAGTATCTCTTGGCTAAGTACTTCTTTTCAAAATGTTTCTTGAATTCCTTCCAAGTAACATTTTTCTCCTTGAGGCATTGTACTTGCACCAGTTGATCCCACCATATGGATGCCTTTCCTTTAAGTTGGTAGATGGTAATTCTTCCCTCTGCATCAAAAGAATAGTTTTGCAATTGGAAGTACTTCCTCATGCCTAACATCCATGTCTCGGCATCTTCATCCTTCTTATGCTCTCCATCAAAAGTAGGAGGTTTGATCTTATTCATTTTTCATTTCAACTCATCCACCCCATACCTCCTATGTTTCCTGCTAGAGGATGAACTTGAGCTACTATGCGATGTCCTATGGGAATTCTTTTGGGAGTGCTAGTGATGTCTGCTACCACTTCTTCCTCTTCTTTCCTCATTGGGGGACCTGTGGTTCTCTGATTTGTTAGATCCACTTTCCTTATCCAACTTTTTTTCAATTATTTCCAGGCTCCACATTAACTTCATATTGAAGTCTTCATGTTGCTCCTTGGCTCTCTTAAGCCTTTCGTTATCTGCTTGGTGAATTTGGACATCTTTTTGCAAATTCTTAATGATTTTCATTAGGCTCACTTCTTTATCTATTTCTTCTCCATGTCCATTGGAGTTTTTTCCTTCAATTCCCAAATGGACATCCATTCCTCTAACTTCATTCTCCGAACTGTAAGCATCTTGTTCCTCCTCCATTTCTCTGCACTATGGAAAAATTTGGTTTGGTTCTGTCAATTGTTAACTCTGAAAAATATGCAGTCAACCGGATTTTTGTCAGGCTATTATACTTAATAATTCTCCATAATAACTTAAACAATCTTATTCAACAAAAGAATATCATACTCTATTTTATGTGGGTCTTTGGTCGATCAAGAATCCCCACGGTTCTATCTCTGAGCCCTGTTCTATACTTACAATTCACTTTCGGGCGCTAGCCCCTTTTTCTTTAGCCCTTAATTCACATGTGACCACGGTTGTGACCAAGTGCTAATAGTTGGGTGCTTATCCAGAGTTTTGAAACTTCGAGGCTCCAGAGCTTCGGAGGTTTCCCTTTCCGCACATCACAAACATCATAAAACATTGAACTGGTGAATTCACGAAGGATGGTGGATCTACGATCCACATTCTTTGTTCAGATCTACGGTGGACAAGAACTCTGGGGCTCCGGGCTTCGACGGTTTCCAAAGCACATCACAACAAATCTCCCATAGTGTTGCATTGGCAAACTCGCGAAGTGGGGTGGATCAACGGTCCTCGACTTCCCATCATCCAACAATTGATATTTACTTCGGAACTCTAGACTTCATGGTTTCCAAACTGTCCATACTCTCAATCTTTCCAGAGTGCCAAGTCTCTGGACTGCTGCATCTATTGCCAAGTGTCGTTTACCGATCAATGGTCGAGATTTACTCTGGCCCTTCGATCTTTGCGACTTCGGAGCTTCGAGGTTCAGGAACTTCGGAGGAATTCACATTTGCACACCCCAAAACTCTCGAACTGCGAATCTCTGAATACTTCCACGTCACCCCCAGGATGTCATCATGTTACGTTACTTCGGCTCTACGGAACTTCGGGGATTTCTTCCTCCCATTCCATCACGAACCATTTCTTCTAAAGTGTCAAGTCTCTGAACCTTGGGATTTAACGCCACGCATCCCCTGTGACCATCAGGGGCCCCACTAACCATGCTCAAGAAGAGTGCCACGTGGCGAAATACTAGAAGCGGACACGTGGCCCAATATGGCAGATGACACTATCACGTTCTAATTGGCATTTCTATCTTCAAAAGGTTCTTAACTCACTGACACATGGCACACATCCAATGTGTCCACGTCATCCTTGGTGGCGTCAACAAGACACGTCACTTCGGGCTTCTAAAGATTTTACACTTACACACTCCAATTCTCTCGAACGTCGAACTCCCGAACTTCTTTACTTTTCGGGGTCAACATGGTACAGCTGTCAACAATTAAGGTGGTGGCACGTGGCATGTCTAGGAAGGGTCTACATCACCACTAGCGACATCATCATGCCACGCCACTTATGTTCTTTGGCTTCAGGACTTCGGGCTTCGAGACTTTTCACACTAGCACACTCCAATTCTTCTGAACGTCGAACTCTCGAACAAGTTGATCTTTTGATGCGCGTCCCTTTTGATGGACGGTTCGGATCAACTACGGACTTCAGGACTTCGGGAGTTTTCGCCTTAGCATACTTTGTTTCTCCCGAACGTCGAACTCTCGAATACTTTGATCTGTTGACACGTGCCCCTTTTTGATGAACGGTCCGGATTAACTCCAGACTTCGGGCTTCATGAGTTTTCACACTAGCATACTTTGTTTCTCCCAAACGTCGAACTCTCGAATACGTTGATCTGCCGACACGTGCCCCTTTTTTATGAACGGTCTGGATTAACTCCGGACTTCGAGAGTTTTCACAGTATCATACTTTGTTTCTCCCGAACGTCGAACTCCCGAACTGCTGTGAGATCTATGGCTCACAATCACTTGCGCGCAGATCTGACGATTGAGATTTTTTTTTCACTGTTCTACCTTACCTCTTGCTCTAGGCTTGATCTAACAGCTCTGATCTATCCTTGGTCGATCCAACAGTTAGTCACTTCTCCCCGGATCTACGGTGTAGATCCACTCCGAAACTTCGAAACTTCAGGCTTCGCCCCCTTCTGCTCTATCACACATAAACTTCGTCGAAGTTGCGAAGTCCGAAGTACTTAGGGGTTAACTTTCCTGAACCTTTTCTAGATCTGATGACTATGAAGGGTCTTCCTTCTCCCGAATAGATCCTACGACCCAATTTCAAACCTCACGGCCCAACACAACGGTTGTTGTGGCTTCCTTCCTCTGTAGGTTTTCTTGAACCATTATACTTCTTGAGCTTATGAACACAGTCCCAGTGTTCACACGGTGCCTTCCTAACACTCAAGGATGATTTGAACTTCGAATTTTGTCCCTTTCGACAACAATTCACTTTGAAATATTTGTTTCATTAACCACTAACATGGCCCGTCCAAGCTCAGTGTTGAAACCATGGCTCTAATACCAATTTGTAACGTCCCCAACCACCAACAGGTCGGGCAACATCACTCTGTAAACATACTTTTCACTTTGATACCAATTTGTAACATCCCCAACCACCAATAGGTCGGGCAACATCACTCTGTAAACATAATTTTCGCTATGATACCAATTTGTGACCTCCCTGACCACCCAGGTCGGGCCATGCTACTCCAGAAAACTATCATGCTCGAATATACATAGTATATATATCTAATGCAATTTGTTAACCGGACATAAACATTATGTTCATACATAGATTAATGCGGAAGCAACAATAACACATACAAATTACTAGTTGATTTACATTATGCTGTCACACAACATAATGCAGAAATAACAGTAAAATCATACATGCAGTAATCACAGGCAAAACCCATAAATATAACAACATATATAAATACACAACATGTAACCAGACTTGGAAATGGTACTTATCTTTTAATTGAAGCACACCAACTGTATGTAGACCTTCCACGAACCTTCTATCCTTATACCACACTGCCCATCACTCTCAGCAGTGGGTCGCCCTCGAGCTGGGACTAAACTCCACTGGCAAGGGATTCCTAGGATAGGTAGGGACAACATGAAGTTGCACAATACAACATGAAGGATTTCCTCCAAGGAGCCACTTACGCCCACATCTCACAGGCTCTCATTCCCCATATGTCTGTTCCACCCCAGGAGTGTACAACTTCACTGTCACATGGTCCATTGGCTACTACACCTCCCTTTCCAGGGCTTCAGTAAAAGGCTGGATCAAGAATTCTCATAGTTTTGTAACTGCTACTGGACTTCCTCTAGGAGACCTCACTTCCTCAACACACATGCACGGTGATGGCAGCAACAGAAACTGTACGTGGGGAACGGTACTAACAGGACAATATGCATGCAAACCGCAGGTACATGTACAGTGAGGGTATCAAATTCGTCTTGTGGCAGAGGTTCAGGTGGTTGAGGAATTCAACAATGGCGGACCAAATGACTAACTGTGTGCTTGCTCAGTGTCTGCGTGAATGGGGCAAACCATGGCCAAAAAAAAGAGAATGGTGAGTATTGTTCGAATGGTGAGAATTCCCCCTCGAGACTGGTGAGAGCGCCCCCATAAAATTGCATGCGGTTTGGATGACACTTGGCTCTCCAAGAGCACGTTTCCCCCCCACTTGGAACTCGTTCCCCTCCCTAAAGGAACTTAGGATAATTAATATCCTCTTTACAGCTTTTAGAATAATAATTATATATTATTCTCTTGGGTTTAAGCTCTCAAGCTTAGCCCCTCTTTCCTAGACTCTCAGCCACATCCCTTTCCCTACCCAGTGGAGCTTAGTCCCCCATAACTCTTTCTTCGTGGTCGGTCTACACACAATGTTGTTTTTATATTAATAATATGAATATTTACATGTACAAAACAGGCTCCTGGCCATATTCAACACATAAGCCTACCAACTTATAAATACTTGGTTCACCAGCCTACAAAACATGTTACATTCATAATTACAACCAGGGCTCGACCTTGGGATATTATAGGGGCGCACAGTTGCTCTAAAAAATTGTGCATCGTGGCAGTGTTGTTTTTAAAAAAGTTATATACTACGGTGCACTACTTAAAAAATTGCACCGGGTTGGATGATTTCTCCCAAACAATGGTGCACCATGGCAAGGTTTTCGAAAAAAATACTCTAGTGCGCTACATAAATAATGACGCACCGGTGCGGCTAGTTGTTTAGCGCACCATAAAAGGGTTAAATTAAAAAAAATTACCAGCCATATTCTTAATCATGTAGAGACATCAACCGAGAGAGAAATAACAACAGCAGGAGTAGAGGGTTGACCCATACAATGTTGTATGGGATTGGGAGGAGAGGGAGAGGGATTTGTTTCTTGGGCGTTTCTGTGAATTTTTCTGTCTGCATTTCAGCTATAAAGACTTGAGTCTAAAGTATAGGCATTTCAACTGTAAAGACCTGAGTCTAAATTATAGGCATTTCAGCTGTAAATACTTGAGTCTAAAGTATAGGCATTTCAGTTGTAAAGACTTGAGTCTAAATTATGGGTATTCTCTCAAAATTCTAATCTATTATCATCTGAAGCATGTTGTAGACTCAAGTATTTGGTGAACTCCCAACTAACGGGTTGTCTAGCAAAATTTTGATCTATATTAGTTGCTAATTCACAATTGTGTGTGATTATGATGACAATTTGAGTTCTTATGACCATGATGGGAATCTTTCTCCATGGGTACCTACTATCGTTTTGATTGCCCTTCCCATATC
>SNQJ01S0107872.1:13380-29560 GCA_010110895.2 Picea sitchensis | reverse complement strand
CAAGACATATGATTATATCATTTATGAAAAGAAACTCAAACGTTTTCCTTCTACCTTGAAGGATTCAACTCTAAGATGGTTTATGAGCTTGGAGGGGAACAATATCACAACTTGGGATCAAATGAAAAATACCTTTAGTGAAATATACAAAGACTATTGTAGAGAAATAAATACAAGGGATGAGATTTTCAAAATGACACAAGGACCTGATGAATATCTATACGACTTTGAAGAGATATTTCAACTATGGTACAAGAGAGCTCAAAATTGCACTATGGATGAAGACTCACTCAAGCTTGTCTTAACCACATGGGCAAGAGAAGATCTGATGAAAAAAGTGAATCTCCTATCCAATGGACATATCTATCAGTTGGAGTATGATGATATCAAAATAATATTCAAGAACCACTGAAGGTCCTCAAGAAATAAAGTTAGAAGCAGTAGAGGCTTGGTATCTCAATATTCTAACCCTACAACTCATATAAAGAATGAATTAGGAGGGTTAATAGAGGACATGAAAATTGATATTTTACACTCTTTATCCATGCAAATGGATACATTGCAGATCAAGAAGAAACATGAGGAAGCAAACAAGGAATTATTTCTCTATTGGTCCACATGCATGAAAAAGAATAATAGAAATGAGTGCCCTTTAGACCTTATAAATGTTTGTTTTATTTGTGAAGAAAATTATCTAACTAACAAATGTCCTTATTTTCTAGGATTTAAAGCTACATTTTGAGGAGAAGAGTTGAATGTGGAATCACTATACTTCATCAATCAAAGGAGGCATGGAGCACCAAGACCATTCCAAACAGGTTTGAAATTCAATCCTGCTCAAAATTTTAATGCATATAATTCTCAAATGTGTCTTAAACCATGGTATAAACCATCACCTTAGACAAATCCAAATCCTTGGCAATACCAAGGACCTCCAATTCCTCCTCCATACCAATGTTTTCCTAGCATGACACAAAATCGGTGGAGTCAACCAACACAAGGATGGACACCACAATTGTTTTAACATGCATTACAACCTCCTCCTCATCAACCTAACAACACTGCTCAAAAGAGTATTCCTCCTAAACAACCTCAACTTCCTACTCAATCTTCTCTGAATCCAAACAATAAGCGAGTTCAACCTATGTAAACAATGATACAACTTATCAGAATTATTCCATGAAACTACAAGAGATAAATACTAGATCAAGAAAGATATTACAACAACAACCCAAACTCATAGAAAGTACATAATATGAGAAATAAGATATTACCTTGCCCCAACCTTAGCCTCCTCCTCACTCTGAAAGATTACAAGAAAATAAGACTTATACATCTGAGGAATAAGAAATTTTAGGAGAACTTAAGGATTTGTGCATAAATATACCTTTCTTACAATCCCTCAAAGATGTACCCATTTTCAATAAATATGTCAAGGGATAATGCATTAGAATACAAGGGAGGAGAAGAAAATATGCCCCTACCATTAATGTTATAGGATAATTAGATTACCTTATTCTTGGAAATTTGATTGTACCTAAATACTTGGATCCAAGAAGTACTCTAGTAAATGTGCACATCAACAACACCTTGTTCCATAATACTCTTATTGATCTAGGGGCTTCTATCAATTTTATGACTAAATATATTATGTTGAGACTCAACCTTCATAGATTTTTAAGAGATACCCCCACTATCCTTCATCTTGTAGAAATATATCCTACCGAATTCCTAGTCCTTCAACCCAATTTTCAATCCAACGGATATCCTCTAATTTTAGGAAGGACTTCACTGGCCACAACATATGCATACATTGGCTGTAGAGAAGGCAATATGACTATAATTGACAACCTTTCCTAAAAGAAATTTTTTCTTTATCCTCCTTCCCAACCTTTGCTAAAAAAAAACATTCCTATGTCCGTGGAAGAGGAAAGAGACACGACACAAACAAATTCCTAGCCCATCTGTAAAAACAACACTTCCTTGACTGATAGTACAATTGATGAGGACACCTTCCTTGAAAATTTTCCACAAAATCAATATCGAACTAATGTGAAAACATAGGGGATAAATGATGATAACAAATCTGAAATTTCTACTAAAAATAACATAGAATTATGGATATATTTGTTCATTGCTAAAATAGAAGATCCCACTGTCAAAACCATAGAGATCAACCCTGCAAAAACACTCAAAAACAACAATAAACTTACTAGTCAACAAGAACAAAATTTATTAGATGTGCTGAAAAGAAATGTCAAAATATTTGCATGGGATTATAAATACATGAAATGCATCCATCCTTCTATCTGTACTCACCACATTTACATCAAGTATGACTACAAACTTGTTAGGTATCCCCAAAGAAGGATGAACCCTACAATGAAAGACATAGTTAAACAAGAACTTCAAGAGTTTCTAGATGATGGATTATAACGTACTCAACCACTCACAGACCAGAAATGTTAACCATAAGTCCCTTCTCTGGACTAATTCAAACCCTGCTCAAACTTTAGATAGCAAGGATGCATGAAAGGTTCACATGCATTGATCAAGATTCATGCTAAACATAAAAACAATGAAGCATATGACATGCATAGCCATAACGAGCAAGCATGCATACTCTAAATATTGAATTCAACGATAAATAAATACACAACAAAATAAATCATACATAGGTAAATAATACCATAACAAAGAGCACTTATCTTTTATAAGTGAAGACACCAACTTTCTACACACCAAGGACATTCCACCCAACCATAAACATTGGTGTTCCAAGTCTCAACAACAATGTCACCCCCAAGCTAGGGCTATGAATCCATAAGGAAGGTTCCAGAGTGTTACTTGGCTTCCCAAACTTGTCAACACTCAAGCTCTCACAGGATTCCCAACACCCACAGTAATCCAAGTAACCAACTCTCTTCTACCCAACCTGCACAACCCAAGAGAATGGACCCTCTCCCTTCTCTTCCTCGCAGTCCCTCAGGATGTCCTTCTCCTTCTAGGGATCTAGTGCAACTAGTCCATAATCTCCATGTTAGGAATCTTAGGCCAAAGAATCTCAAACATGCATGCCTCAGTTCATCTTCATTTCCCAAGCCAAGACATGGATATTCAACAGTTCATCTTCAACAGTTCATCTTCATTTCCCAAGCCAAGACATGGATGAGGAAAGATGAGTGGGTTAAAAAAATGAATGGAGTGAGATCTCCATGAAAGGTGAGAAAAGAGATCAATGGAGTGCATGCATGAAAAATTAATGAGTGAGTGAACGAGTGAGGCGATCAACAACAGAACCAGAATGAGAACGAGAGTGAGAGAGAGAATGAACCAATGAACCCCCCCAACATACCAAGGGTCGATTTATGTAATTCTTAGGATTCAAGAACCTCATGGCATTCCCCCAAGAAGATCACATAATTGATTTCCCCCATTAAAAAAATGAGTAATTAAAAAATGAAATAAATACTTATCCCCTCAATCCCCCTATCTTGTGGAATCATAGCCCCCTATAACTCTAGTCCTTGTTCGTCTAGCAGCCAACAATGTATTTATTATTAATAATGATCAAAACATTACATTTCTTAGGTACACTGGCCCCTTTTAGTTGTTTGGGAACTCTGGCCTCTGATCACTTAACAAATACACTATTTAATATGGGCTCAAAACCCCAGATGTTACATCCCCTCCCCCTTATTTTGGCACTGTCCTCGGTGCATATACAAAACATGAATAAAAATTCCAAAATTTATTCAAAAATTTGTGGTTAATATGCCCGCATGGCATATTCATGCTCCCAGGTAGCATCTTCAGGATTGTAGTAGGTCCACTAAAATTTTACCATCTCTATAGCTCGATTCCGAAGCATTTTGACTTTTTTGTCCAATATTCACACTAGATGGACCTGAAAGTCTCCTTCTGTGTCTACCTAAATAAGATGCTAATAAATAACATGGTTAGGATCATGCACATATTTCTTTATCAAAGAGACATGAAATATATTATGCACATTCATGGAAACGGGAAATTCAAGCATGTATGAAACTGGCCCTATTCTGTCCAATATCTCAAATGGACCAGAGAATATGGTTGGCAGCTTTGTACAACTACCCAACTTCAAAGAATTCTTCTTGGGCTTTACTTTCAAAATCACATGCTCCCCCCCTTTAAATTATCTTGTTGTCCTATTCTTATCTGCATGAAATTTATGTCTATCATGATCTTCCTTTAAATTCTACTTAATCTTAACCATCTGGTCTTACATTTTCTTGAGAAACTCTGGCCCAAGTACCACTCTATATTTTGGGTTGTCCCAGATCACTGGAGTATTTCATTTCCTACCATACAAAGCTTCAAATGGGCTCATTTTCAATGAATTTTGATACCCATTATTATAGACAAACTTAACCAAGTGTAAGTAATCTTCCCACTTAGATGGCTTATCCATCACATACATTCTCAACATGTCTTCAATTACTCGGTTGACTCTCTCTGTATTTCCATCTGACTATCGATAGTAAGTTGTGATAAAGTTCATATTTGTACCAAATCCTTTAAATAATCCCTTCCATAAATTTGAAGTAAACTTTGTGTCTCTATCTGAGACAATCGTCCTAGGTATCCCATGCAACCTAGCAATCTCCCTCGTGTAAATTTATGCAATATTAGTTGATGTATGAGTTGTTTTCACATGAACAAAATGAGTAGCCTTTGTCAATTTATCAACTAATACCATGATTGAATCATGTTGCCTTGTTGTCTTGGGAAATTTAGTTATAAATTCAATGGTTATCACTTCCCATTTCTTCTTTGGAATTGGTAATGGTTGTAGCAAACCCGTTGGGTGCCTATGCTCAACCTTCACTTTCTGACATTCCATACATCTAGTGATGTAATCAACAACATCCTTTTTCATTCCTAGTCAAAATAATTGGCTTCTTACGACTGTAATATTTTTCTTGTAACCGAGATGTCCAACATATGGAACATTAGAAATTTCTTTTAATACCAAATTCCTGAGTTCTCCAGAACTAAGAACATAAACTCTATTTTTATGCATAAGTAATCCATATTCCTTCATCTCATACTCTTTCATTTTCTTTTGTACATCTCCTTGTTGTAAGCTTTTCTTTACCTATAGGTAATGATGACCTGTAACAATAACATCTAAAATTCTTCTCTTCAAGTTCGAATGATGCATATTGGCAGTTGTAGCATGCATGAGATGCACTCTTCTACTAAGTTCATTGACAAATTTATTTTCTTTTCCTTTTATATGCTTGATATAAAAGTCGTATTCACTTAAAAATTATATCCATCTTGTTTTCCTCGCATTCAAAGTTGGTTGTTCAAAAAGATACTTCAGACCATTGTGGCTTGTTCTCAATTCAAATATTTTTCCCATGAGATAATGCCTCCACATATTCAATGTGTGAACAATAGCAACAAGCTCCAATTCATCTGTGGCATAGTTCCTCTCATTTTATTTAAGATTTCTGGAATCATAACCAATGACATGTCCATTTTGAGTGAGGACTCCACCAAGCCCTTACTTACATGCATCAGTGCACACCACAAAAATTTCATTTGGGTCAACAATCTTTAACACAGGTGCACTAGTAAGTAATTCCTTCAATAGATTAAAGTTCTCTTCACATTTAGATGTCCATTCAAATTTAATTCCCTTATTTGGCAAATAAGTGATGGGATGAGAAATATTAGAGAACTCTACTATGAACCTTCTGTAGTAACTACCTAACCCCATAAAAGATATGACTTCTGAAACATTCCTGGGTGCTATCCATCCTCTAATGGATTCAATCTTCGCAGGATCTGTTGCTATACCCTATTCTGAAACAATGTGCCCCAAGTAATGGATTGTTTCTTGGTAAAAATAACACTTACTCAGCTTGGCATACAACTGTTTTTCTCTCTGCACTTGCAATACCAGTCTTAGGTGATGTTGATACCCCTATTCAAACTTAGAATAGAAAATTATGTCATCCATGAATACTATGACAAAATTATCCACATAATTTTTGAATATGCCATTCATTAAGCACATAAATATAGTTGTTTCATTGGACAATCCAAATGGAACCACTACAAATTCATAATGACCATACCTTGTTCTGAAGGTTGTCTTATGGATGTCTTATTCCTTGATTCTTACCTGATGGTATCCTGATCTCAAGTCTATCTTTGAAAATATCTTTGCTCCTCTCAGCTGATCAAAGAGATCATCAATTCTGGGTAGAGGATACTTGTTCTTCACAGTGGACTTATTCAACTGTCGAAAGTCAATACATAGCCTCAAGGTCCCATATTTCTTTTTGACAAAGAGTACTAGTGCTCCCCAAGGTGAAATACTTGGGCATATGTACCCTTTCTTCAACAATTCCTCCAACTGCATTTGTAATTCTTTTAACTTTGGTGTACTCATTTGGTAAGGTGTTTTTGACACTGGGCAACTCCTAGCACTAAATCAATAGAGAAATATATTTTCCTTTTTGGTGGCAACCCTGGTATTTCTTGGAATACATATTTAAATTCTTTTAGTACTGAGAAATCTTAAAGGTTGGGCCCCTTTTTCTTTTTTGGCTCCTCCACATGGGATGCTTACAATTGACATCCTTTTCTGAAACATATCTTCAGTTGTAAAGTTGAAATATATCTTATAGAGATGGGTCTTGGAATTCCTTTCATAGCGCTATGTTTTCCATCTCCATCAAGGCATGTAAATTTCTTTCTATGACAATCTAAGACAACATGATGCTTGTCCAACCAATCCATTCCAATTAGAATATCACAAGACACCAATGGTATTATATTTATATCAACACTAGTATTCACACCATTAATACTTATGGAACAACCTCTGACCATATCATGGATTCTCCTTTTGGTCCCAGTGGCTAGTTGGAACAAACTTGATTTCTCAAGATCACTTTTCTCCAAATGTAATCTATACACTATTTTAGGATCAATGTAAAAAGGACTTGCTCCTGAATCAATTAAAATAGAAACATAATGATTTATGATCTTACCTTCCACCTCAATCATGTTGGATTGGTATTCTTCTTTTCGATCATCTAAGGCTACATAAATTCTTCCCATGTCTTCGAATGTTGTAGCCTATTGGATGTTGTGCATGGTCTTCACTCTGTCCTTTGTTTGTGGGAAATCCTTGTACATGTGATATTCTTTGCATCTCCAACATTGGATTGGTGGTCTTCCCCTTTTTCCCAAGGAGACTTCTTTCTTGGATTCATCCTTGGCATATTGATATTGATGATTTTTATTAGGATCATTTCTATTGAAAGGATGTTTGAATCCCTTCTTCCTATGATCACACTTCTCCTTATTCTTATCCTTCCAATACTTCTGCATGGATTCTCTAGCCTGGATTTGATGATACAGGTACTTAGCCTTCCTAATGGTCTCAGTCAAGGTCTTGGGCTCATCATACTGAATATTTTCTTTATAAAAGGATGAAACTCCACTAAAAAACCTTTTTATTTTAACGTTCTCATCATTTATGAACCTGACATACTTTAACAACCCTAAGAACTTCTTCTCATATTTGGTCATAGTCATGCTTCCTAGCATGAGTTCAAAGAACTCTTGCATTTTCTTGTCATAGAAATGCTCTGAGAGGTACTCCTTCTAGAAATACTTTTTGAACTTCTTCCAAATGATCTTATTCTCATTAATATGTTTAACTTGCTTCAATTGGTCCCACCACATTGCAACTTTCCCATGTAAATGGTAGGTGGAAATTATGGATTCTAGGTTTGATGAATAGTTATGCAATTGGAAATATCTCCTAAGTCCAAGAAACCATGCTTCAACATCATCTTCCCTTTCTCTTTCACCATTGAAGGATGGTGGCCTAAGCTTCCTCAAATCTCTTTGAAAATTGTCCAATTCATACAATATTGTTTGGTGCCTAACATGAGACACCTCTGGACTACTTATGGAATCTTTAGATGCATACAACTTTCTTGCTGAGTAAGGAGGTGAGTGATGTCTATGAGCTCTGTTAGCACTCCTGAAATAACCATCTCTTCCATGATCATCTCTTCTTTCATGATACCTACCTTCTTTCTCTTGATTTGATCCATTCTTTGTTTGTCTCTGCAACTGATTTAAGCTCTGCAACACTCGGGCATTTATCTGAATTTTCTCTCTCATTAGCCTCTCATTGTCTTCCTTGTAGCTTTTCACTTCTATTTTTATGCCTCTCACATTTTCTATCAATGTTTCTTTCTCCCCTTTGCCTTTGTGTCCATTGGATTCTGTCTCTGCATTACCAACTTTGATATTCTGACCTTGGGCCTCTTTATAATGGCTGGAAGTTTCCTCTCCTTCTTCCATTTCTTGAATAATCATTTTTAACTGATATGTTTAAAACCCTTAACTCTACAAAATGTGCAAGTGACCATTTTGTTAGAATTAAGCATATGATAAACAAAATTTGTCAACAATTCTATAGGTCCTTTCAACTCATGAAGTATATATATATATATATATATATATATATATAACACTTCCATTTTATCCCTTGGATGATAAAGAATTCAATTATTCACAAGAGCTTCCTTCAAATCACTTTCCCAAATGACCACAGCTCGAAACTAGGGGCCAAATCCTTCCTTAACACTTTTCCTTCTTAAAAAAAAATAATTAGGCCATTATCCTTTTTTCCTTCAGCTCTCAATCACATGTGACCATAGCTATGACCCTATGTTTAGATGAAAAGTTCCTATCCGTAGCTTCGGGACTTCAGGCTTCGGGGGTTTCACCCTCATCACACTACATTCTCTTTGAACGCCGAAATGGTGATCTCCCAGAGAGGCTCTTTGGAGTATCACTACTCCAGTGCTCTAGAGCATTGGAATTCAGAGGTTCTTACTACATGACACCTGAAAACTCTCAAGCTGTCGAACCTTTGAACTTTCAAAGTCTCATCAATAACTACACACCAGGGGGGTGATACATGGCACAACCATGGAGATGATATGTGGCCCATTCTACGGGTGACACGTGTCAAGCTCTAATTGACCCAAAAGGTCTGTTGAAACCCTAAAATAGGATGACACATGGCACGCATAAGGTAGGTCCACATCACCCTAGGTGATGTCATCCTGCCACTTCACTCCAGCTTTCTGGGCCTTCAGGGCTTCAGGCTTCATATAATTTCCTAGAATCACATTACAATTCCTCCAAACGTCGAACCGACGAACCCCTGAAGGGTTCAAGGATCAACGATCCAAATTTTCTGCTGAGATCTATGGTGATTAGGAGCTCCGAGACTCCAGGCTTCAGCGAATTTTGAAACATAACAAAAACAATTCTCCTGGACGCCAAAGTGGTTGATTCCCTTAACCACCGCTCTCCAGAGATTTAATACTTTGGCACTGCGGAGCTTCAAGATTCGACACTTCTTGTAACAAAAAAATGGAAATCTCCCAAACTGTCGAATTTCCAAATAGATCTACGTCATTCTAGGTGATGTCATCATGTCGCGTCACTCCGACACTCTGGGTCTTTGGAGGATTTCGCTGCTGAACACCAGCCAACCAATGAACTGTCAAACGTCGAATTCTTGAATACTTTCTAATCTGCAGACATGTCTCCGAACATGAACAATTCAGATTTACTCCAAAGTTCGGGACTTCGAGAGATTTTCTTCCTAACATCTTAAGGTCTTTCTTCTCCTGGAGTTTCGAACCTCCGAACTGCTATGAGATCTACGAATCACACTTGTTCGCACGCAGATCTGATGGTTGGGATCTGATTTTTCCCACTGTTCCTCACCTCCTTATATGTTCTTGATCCAATGGACCAGATCTGTCCTTGGCCAAATCCAATGGTCAAGTACCCCTCCCAGTGATCTATGACGTATATTCACTCCATGACTTTGGAGCTTTGGGGATTTTAACTTCTTATCATCACAGACTTAAAAAAATTCCGAAGAAATAAAGTATGAAGGACTTGAGGGTTTAACTGTTGTGCTCTTTTCCCATATCTGATGGTTGTGAAGGATTCATACCCTTCCTGAACAAATCCTATGACCATTGCGGTTTCTTGAACTGCTACAAATTTTGAGATTTCAAACCCAGTTAAGGTTTTCTCTCAACACATTCTGGAATTCTCCAACTTAAATTCTCTATGAAACTTTTGCTTCAATATCAATTTACACAATCCATCTAGGCTTAGTTTTGGAACTGGGATTTGATACCAATCTGTAATGTACCCAGCCACTCACAAGTTGGGAATGCTAGCCACAAGTCCCTTCTCTGGACTAATCTGAACCCTGCTCAAACTTTAGATAACAAGGATGCATGAAAGGTTCACATGCATTGATTAAGATTCATGCTAAACATAAAAGCAATGAAGAATACGACATGCACAACCATAACTATCAAGCATGTATACTCTTAATAATTAATTCAACAATAAATAAATACACAACATAATAAATCATACACGGGCAAATAATACCATAACAAAGAGCACTTATCTTTTATAAAACCATAGACACTGTTGTTACAAGTCTCAACAACAATGTCAACCTTGATCCAGGGATATGAATCCACAAGGACAGTTCCATAATGTTACTTGGCTTCCCAAACCAGTTAGCACTCAAGATCTCATAGGCTTCCCAACACCCACAACAATCAAAGTACCCAAATCTCTTCTACCCATCCTGCACAAACCAAGAGAATGAACCCTCTCCCTTCTCTTCCATGGAGTCCCTCAAGCTATCCTTCTCCTTCTAGGGATCTAGTGCAGCTGGTCCAGAATCTCCATGCTGGGACTCTCAGGACTTGGAGCTATGAGAAAAGTTGGACACAAGCCAAACCATCGCAGGCATGCAGGCCTCAAATCATGGCTAGATTACACCAACAATCTCTACAACCAATAATGCCATGGATGGTATTTAGTAGTTCGTCTTCCATTCCCAATACAAGACACAGATGAGGAAATATGAGTGGGTGACATAAATGAATGTAGTGAGATCTCCATGAAAGGTGAGAACAGAGAGAAATGGAGTGCATGCGTGAATGAATGAATGAGTGAGTGAACGAGTGAGGCGACCAACAACAAAACAATAATGTGAACATGAGTGAGAGAGAGAATGAACCAACAAACTCCCACAATAGACCAAGGATGGATTTATGTAATTCTTGGGAATCAAGAATCTCATGGCCTTCCCCCAAGAAGATCATGTAATTGATTCCCCCCATTAAAAAAATGGGTAATTAAAAAGTGAAATAAACACTTAGCCCCTCAAACCCCCTCTCTTGTGGAATCATAGCCCCCTATAAATATATTCCTTGTCCATCTAGCAACCAATGATGCATTTATTATTAATAATGATCAAAACATTACATTTCTTAGGCACACTGGCCCCTTTTAATTGTTTTGGCACTTTGGCCTCTCAACACTTAACAAATACATTATTTAATATGGGGCTCAAAACTCAAGATGTTACATGGATTCATATATCCAATCTCAGACCATAAATGGGTTTCTCCTCTAGTTATTGTTCCAAATAAGAATGGGAAATTAAGGATATGTGTATATTACTGAGAGATAAACAAGGCTACCAGAAAATACCAAATTCAGCTAAGTCTTGAATATCAGGACAACACCACTTTCACTTGTCCCTCGGTAAAAATTTCTTACAGAGTCTTACCTTTTGTCCTATGTAATGCCCCATCCAATTTCCAAAGATAAATTCTCAACATCTTTTTAGAACTCATTCACGACAAAGTTGATATCTACATGGATGACTTTACCCCTTATGGAAAGTCTTCTGATGAATCCTTAGATAATTTAGACAAAGTTCTTCAAATATGTAGAGAAATGAACCTATCACTTAGCAATGAAAAATGTAATATGATTATAAATGAAGGGATTTCTTTAGGACAACATATGTCCTTAAGAGGGATTGAAGTGGACAAAAACAAAATCAAAATTATCTCCCTACTTTCTACACCTTTGAAACCAAAAGATATTAGAAGTTTCCTTGGAAATGCAGGAAACTATAGAATATTCATCAAGGATTTCGGTAAGATAGCCTCTCCTCTCTTTACCTTACTATCCAAAGTTGTATATTATTGTTGGACCCTGAACTACCAACAATATTTTGAGACAATAAAAGAGAAACTCTCCACTGCTCCTGTCCTACAAGGTCCCAATTGGGATCTTCCATTTCACTTTCACATTGATGCATCAGAAAACGTTGTAGGAGAAATATTATGACAAAATGAAGACAATAAACCCTATGCAATCTATTTCATAAGTTAAACTTTGGCTGGTGCAGAGCTCAACTACACTATTACAGAAAAATAACTTTTAGTCGTTGTCCATGCTCTTAATAAATTCAAACATTATGATACAAGGTATAAATTTTTTGTACATACATATCATGATGCCATTAGATATTTGATGAATAAACCCGATGTTAATGGTAGAATTATTATATGGTTTTTGTTATTACAACAGTTTGATCTAAGAATTCTTGATAATCCTAAGAAGAAAAATGTAGTTGCAGATTATTTGATCCGGATTTTATGAGCGAAACGAAATGAATACAGATTATTAAAAGGTACTTAACAAAAAATAACAAAGATACAGTAAAACTGGTTTTCTATTCAATAAGGAAATAAGTTGAAACTATAAAATGCAGCGGAAACAGGCTTGCTGGAATGGTGGCGGCTTATCTCTGAGAAGAGATGTGATGGTTGTGCTCATTCGCAAGAAGATGATTACAATGAGGCTTTGAAGGCATTTTTTACAATAAACAGGAATTCCAAAAACGCTCGACATCTAAAAACCTAACCCTAGGAGATGAAACGTCAAAAGTCATGTGGGCCCCGTTTGGGTAAGTTAGTACATTAACTTCCTAGGGTCGTAACTTTTGCATATGATCTCTATTTTAGGCGTGTGATAGCCCGTTGGAAAGGTATTATTGAGGATATTCATTTTGGGGCATTAATCATTCCATAGGATAATATTGGGAACTTCTATATTGAAAAACCTTCATTTTGGCCCTCAAAATGGCCCAGAAATTAAAAACTGCTAAAAATAGTAAATTGCCAAAATTGCCAGAAAACTGTTTTGAGCCAGTTGGATAAGGTGGGTGGCCACCAATATCCACCTGGATTAATCCTCCCTCCTTAGGAAGCAATGGTCTCCATTGCGTTGAGGCCCCCCATTAGATGAGGAAATTTCTACTGAATTTGGCCCCGGGTGAGCCACTTGCCTTGGTGCAGGAGCTGCCTTGCTTTGATGACTCGATAAAGCTAGATCCTTTGTTGTCGATTTCCCTTGATCTGTGAATCCAAAATATGATCATTGGATTCCGATTGTATGCAGTCGGGGTTGATCTCTGTTGGTGTCAGTTGTTCTGCTACTTCTGAGGTGTCCAATAATGGTGGGAAATAAGGGTGAAGGAGATCCACGTTGAACACTGGGTGTAGGCCAAGGAAAGGAGGAATGTTGAGTTGAAAATCATTATCCCCCATGGCCTTGGTGATGGTGTACGACCCATAACAGAGTGGGTGAAGCTTCCGATGGGGTCCTGTAAGGCATTCTTTCTACAAGTGCAACCAAACTTTGTCACCCACCTGAAACTTATGTGGCACCCGATGTTGATCATGGCATTGTTTGTACTTGTCATTAGAATTTTGTAGGATATCCTGAACCTGTCGGTGGATGTGCTGGATCTGCTCAATGAACCGGGTGGATTTTTCATCTTCATTTGGAGCAGGAGATGATTCGGTCGAGGTGACCACAAGGGGAAGTGCAACATCTATGGGACCCAATGGTTGGAATCCCAACCCCACCTGAAAGGGGATGTGTTCGGTTGAGCTATGTAGGGCTCGGTTGTAGCTATTATTGACATAGGGAAGGATCTCATCCCATGTGAGAGGGTTCTATCAAATATGCATGCAAAGGATATGCACAATCATTCGATTTACGACCTCGGTTTGGCCATCTGTCTGAGGGTGGAAGGCCGTGGATTTGGTGAGCTTGGTGTCCAGTAGTGACCAGAATGTGMTAAGAAATCGTTTGTCCTGATCTGAGACAATGGTTTGTGGATTCCAAAATGTACCCAGACTTGTTCAAATAAGAACTTGGCAGTGGCCTCTGCTGTGATGTTCTTCTTGCAGGGAACCARAATCKCCATCTTAGAAAAGTGATCAACAACCACAAAAACACAGTCGTTTCCCCACTTGGTGGATGGGAGGCCCAACATGTAGTCCATTGAGATGGATTACCATGGTCTGTCAGGAGTAGGAAGAGGGGTGTACAKACCCTATTTCTTAGTGATCGGTTTGGCAATCATACAGGCAGTGCAGGACCTAATATGCTTTCTGACCTCCTGTCGAAGTTTCGACCAGTAGAAATGTTTCTATAGCATCACCATTGTCTTTTTGACACCGAAGTGTCCTGCCACCTGACTGTAATGGGCTTCCCAGATTAGCTTCTCTCACTCACTTGATGGAACACAGATATGTCCCAGACGACACAACAACCCATCCTGAAGATGGAAATTATTGACAACTACATTTCCCCCCAACATTTGGTAGGTGGTGGCGAAGTCTGGGTATGTCTCATAGAGTTGGGGCCATCCAGAGGTCTCATGGCCGTAAGAGTCTAGCACCGTGGTGAGTGACGCGACTGGAGGTCTATTGAAACAATCAACAATGTGATTGGTGTTTCCTATTTTATACTTTATGTTGAGGTGAAATTTCTGCAAATATGTGGACCACTTTTGATTGCGGTCATTTTGCAATTTTCCTTATGTCTGCATGAACTATAGTGGCTTATGATCAGTGTGGATGATTGTCTCCTTCCCAAGAATGTAGTGTCTCCAGTGGTGACAGGCTTACACAATGGAGTACATTTATTTTTCGTAAGTAGGGTACTTACGAACAACATCTCATAGTGTATCACTATGATAGGCCATGGGGTGGTCGTGCTAAGTGATAACGGTGCCCACAACATAGTCAGAAGCACCTGTCTCGATATCAAAGGGTTGATGCAGGTCTGGGAGTGAATGTACTGGGGCTGAGAAAAAGAACTACTTCAAATAATCGAATTCTTGTTTTTGGGACTGACCCCACACAAATTTTTCTTTACCACCACCCCTGGTTATTTGGCTGAGGGCCCATGCAATATGGGAGAATCCCAACACAAACCTGCGGTATAAATTGGCAAGGCCTAAGAAGCTCCAGAGCTCAGTGAGTGTGGTTGGGGCTGGACAATCACAGATGACTTGGATCTTGGCTGGATCCATATGTATTCCATACTGATCAACAATGTAGCCCAGGTAATGGACCCTGTCCATGCCAAAGGAGCATTTTTCCAAGTTGGAGTATAGCTTGTGTTGTCACGGGGTGTCCAGAACCTGCTGAATATGTTGTAAGTGTTTGGCCCAAGTCTTGCTGTAAATGAGAATGTCATCTAGATACACCACTAAAACATTATTGGTGAATGGTCGCAGGATATGGTCCATCAACCTCATGAAAGTGGTTGGTGCATTTGTCAAACCAAAGGGTGTTCAAATTACTAAGACAACTGAGAGGGGGGGTGAATCAGTTGTTATTGTGCTTAAACAATTTTAAGTCTATTAAATCATTCTTAATATTTATTCAAATGATCATCAATATTATACAATATAAATAATGAGCATCAGTCACACATAAGATATACATAGAGACAGATTTTCACGAGGAAACCCATAAAGGGAGAAAACCTCCTCTTCTTCGAAATGATAGGCGGTCTTTTAAGTTCTGTACATCATCTATGTTTGAGAACCAACTCAAAGTGAGGCTACTACCTCTGTTTTAAAAGCTCCAACTTGTTGAGAGAACCAACTCTCTGGTTTCTCTAGCACCGACTAGAAGGAAGCACCAACTCCCTAAGAGTTCTAGCACCAACTGGATGGAAGAACCAACTTCCTAAGAGTTCCAACACCAATTGGATGGAAGCACCAACTTCCAATTACACAGGCACCGACCTATATATCAAAGAACCAATGTTCTCCCTTGCACCACCCTGCCACCCTGGTTTCTCTGGCTGCAACCAAATGGAAGCTACAACTCCCTGTGTTCAAGCACCCACTTGAACCTATGAGGACAACAGTCCTCCCTAGCAC
>SNQJ01S0107871.1:9530-29560 GCA_010110895.2 Picea sitchensis | reverse complement strand
AGGATGACTTGTCACAACATAATCAGAGTGATCCTCAGTCATCCTTTGGTACATACCCTTTTGAGTATGTATATTTGTTTTATAAGGACTTCCAAACGTTGTGCTCATATTTTGAGGAATACCAAGACGTGGCCACCTCAGAGCAGTCAGAGGTTCATTCTTCAAAGTGGAAGTATTTTCATCTTGGATATTTCCATGGAGATTCACACAGGAAGAGTCGATGTTTTTCTACACCTGATATTGTTCCTTACCTCTTACCCTCTTCTCCAAGAGACCCTGCATTATTCTTCCGATCTCTCATCTCCTCTTTTCCCTCGAAAAGCAATGAGTCTTTATGCATGGATGAAGATGAGCCTTTGTCTACATATAGTATCCCCCTTCAGAGATGGATTGATCAATCTTGTGGCTACACTTTCAGGTGGGATGATCAGGCTGGTGGTTTCTCTTTCCAACAGGATTTCCTCCCTCCCACCCATATTCATGAATTTTATTTCATAATCAATTATATGTGTGTTTATACTCATGATTATTATGTTATTAACTTATCTTTGTTGTATTATATGATTAAGCACAGGGGGAAATACTTTGATGAGATAATCAAATGGTTGCATTGGTTGTATGAATTCACCTGACATCATCAAACACATGATCTTTAGGGCCCCAAGGCGCCAGGTAAGTAGGCAAGTCATTTTGAATCACTACATTTGCATCTTGATTTCTCATATTAGTTTAGATGCATTTAATTTTCATTTTTCTCTACTTGCATATTGAGTTCATGCTTAGCTTAGAAATTTTTGAAAAAAATGTCAAAATTGTTCTTTTCTAGATTAGTTTTCATTTTGGATTTATATATATATGGATGAAGGGTGATAGAACCATCATACATGCTCTGATCCCCTTTTCTGAGTTTTTGGTAGGAACAGGTCTACCAGGAGATGTTGTGGTTCTCATGCACTCTACAACAAGCACATGTCCCCAAGTAAGAGCCAAATGTTATCCCCACTTTGTGGATAAATAAGGAGATTATGTCTCGAGGCCATCGGGTTGTAGATATGGAGTTCTGAGAGACTACATGACTAGAAGTATCCTTTTTCACAGATGGATACCCCCTCACCACCACAGATGGTCGAAGATTTCCAGTTGGCATCCACCACATCAGTTGGATTCTAAAAGGCAGTGGGCCTTAATCCATGAGGTACAATTCATTATTATGGTGAGCATCATTTCAATATTTAAGACATTTGAGTATGGTGTATCTTAGATTTATCTAGATTTCATGATATATGCTTGGACATTATTCCTTTTTCCCTGATTCACCTTGGTTGTTGACATTGTTCCCTATTAAGTGGTATTCCTTAGGGATGGGTTTGCTACTAGGAACTCCCTTGAATATCCATCGTACTATTCCTAGCCATACTTACCACTTGCCATCATTATTCCCCCCCATTTCCTTATCTCTTGGGATTTTAGGGTGTATTCACCCAAGAAGGGGTTGTCCATCATTCTATGGGAAGAAGGGGTCGAAGGCCCAGAGGGATTGATGTTGGGAAAAACATAAAATCCTATGTATTAACCTTCTAGATGCTTCGACCAGTGATCACACAAGAAAGAAATGAAACGATTATCTTTGAGTAAAGGGGGACCCACAATGAATCTAATTAAAAATGATCAAAATGTTAGTTGAGGGATAAGATGTCTCATCACGAGACAACCTATCATGTCTATGAATATCTATTGGTATGAAATTACCATCATCTGTTCAACAAGCCAGGGTAATGGCTCTCAGATGCATGGCTAAGAGAAAGGGGGTCTCATCATGATCCAACCTTCTCATTTCCACTAGGTGTTTGTGGGTGGCATTTCCATTATCTAGACCTTCAACCTTCCCTTAAAATTATGAATGAATAAAATAATGGAAAATAATGGGCTTGGAAAAAGTGCATTGCAGATGAAGGTACCACACATCCTCTACAAAGGCACCCATGAATGAGACACTGCGACCTCTTTTATTTCACGAGCCCTATGCCCATTGAGTCTTGACCCTAAAAACTTAAACCAATTTACATAGATTAGAGATGGATCTCGTGGAAACTCTGCTTGACCTAGGGAAATATCTATCCAATAGGACACCTCGTCAACCCTCCCATATTCAAGCTTGACAAGTCGTATAATGTCTTTGAGAAATTAATTGTTGATATAGTGATCTTTGATGCACATGATTAGGTGGCTCATTTATTGATTGAATTCAATTATCATGATGTTATTAATTGAGATCCTTGGAGGGTGTGATTATTTGTCTTTGTGGGACCTATTTGGTGGACAATTTTGGAAGAAAAATCCTAGCTTGGGCTTCCATGGGGCTGTAAGTCCACAGGTTGGATGCCAAGGGTCCACATGCTGGATCATAGGGGAAAAGTATTAGAGACCTAGAAGATGATGTGGAAGACTTATCCCAACCCTCACTTGCCAAACGATCTTCCCAAGTGGGGAAAAACATCCTATTTTTGAGCTTGACGTCATGTTCAGGGGGTTAGGGCTTGGTGGTGAGGTGACATACATTGGCACTTGGATGTTTTCAAAGGCCTTGAACCTTAATCATGAAGGAATTTTTTGGATTCTTGACATGTGTCTTTGGGAAGCCTCTCTACTCTTCTCCATCACCAACGACCTCCTCCAAATTCCAAAATGTCCCCTAAAGGGGTGACGTCCTACTAAAATTATGGTTTTATTTGTGCAAAAGTGAAATTTTAAATGAATTGTTTAATATTACTTTGTTAAGGGGGAAATATTAGGGTTGTTGACCCCTAGTTTTGTGGTTTACCCCTCAATATGTGGACAAGTCACCTTGGTGAATTTGTATAAATAAGAGATTATAAGATCTCATTTAAATAGACCTCTCCCTCTTGTGAGAGGAATTGATCTGAAATTTTCGCTACACTTGGAATATTTTGTCTCTTGTGCACTTATTTGTGGCTAATGTTAATGAATGGTGATGGAGGAGTGAGGTGCTATCCATTTCTAGCTTTTGTGGTGGATTATCTTAGCATCTTCTTGATTTGGTATGGTTTTTACTCTTATTCTATCATTTGTTTCAATTAAAGGATTATCGTGCTAGGATCTAGGTGGGAAATAAGAGCATTTTCACCCCCACTCTAGTCTTCATAATTTATTGCTTGAAGTTTATTGATGTTGCAAGGGTTTGTTTGAGGAAGTAAGAGGATTTACACCCCTCAATATTCAAACCCTAACTAGAGATACTTTCCCTGGGGAGTAAGAGGGTTTACACCCCAAAGGAGGTAGCATATCTAGTTCATTTTTCTTGACTCCATTAACCCTTCTTTAAAGGCACTATTATTTTATTTATTGCATTGGAGATATAAATTTGTTGCCTAGGGAAACATGATTTTTGCTAGTTTCAAGTCCATCTTTTTGAGAAGTGTTCCTTGAGACTTGAGCTCTATTTCCTCATTGAGGCATCCTATTTCTACCAATACGTTACTTGTTGTAATAACTTGTTTCCTACTTCCATAAGTTTGTAGAAAACCCTAACCCTGGATCACTAATATCTCACAAACTAACCCTAAGAATCTCCCTAAAATTTGCTCACCTAATACACTAACTAGGCACAATTTTTAAGCTAATTGTTGGCATTTTTTGATGGTATGATTTGATGATATAAGTGACTGAAATCTATAGCCATAAGGATGCAAATTTCTGCAGAAAATACATGTTATTACAGTCATCTTTTCTTTCCTCTTAAGCACCATTTTCAGCTCATATTTATTTGCTAGCCTTAATGCTGATTTGTTTAACTAAGTTAGATCTTTATATGCTGATTTAGATATTTTTTTAATGCTATCATAATTGATGCATAATAGGTACAACAAGCTTAGATTTCTTATCCAACTCACACCATACATTGAAAGTGGGATTTTCTTGTGTCTCGGGCATGTACAATCATCCGAAGAAGTACTGCATATTTGAGGCAACATTTGTTGGGTTTACAAGGCATATATTTTCTCGTTTCACTCCACTTAGACTTGAATTATAGGGGTTTAACTTTCATCTCCATCCATCTCCATATCATTACCCTAGGGTCACTGGGATTGCTTCCCAAAAGTGACCTTAGTCACCCTTGACGTGCAGGACCTACATCCAGGTGACATTGGGTGTAGGATTCCCTAGTTATAGAACTTTCTTTTTTGGTTGGGTCGGGCTTTTCCCAACCTACAACCTGTGCTATAACAAGGAGGACTTTGGATTTTCTTGGATTGATGTTTGTCCACATTACTGGCTGTTGGCCCATGCTAAAACTACCTCTGTATATCCGACATGATTTGCAACAAGACTACATTTTTTTCAATTTTATTTTCTTGTTCTTTTATAATCCTCTCATTATCTTCTATAAAGCTTTGTAACTCTACCATGAGGTTTCTTACAGTTTCAGCTAAATTCATAGGGGTTTCCACGAATCTCCTTTCATCAAAGTCTTTTTTTTTTTTTTTATGGGAGCCCTCTCCCATCTTATGATGTGTCACCATGATTTATGATGTAGTTTTCCTTGATTTCCACTGACTAGTTAAGTGTTGATAATAACATTTTCTGTTAGTTACTTATCCGCTAAATTATGAACAACACATATAATTTTTTTTGTAAGATGAAATCAACTTGATCATTAAGCACATAACAATGTCATACAGATCAAGTTTAAACACGTAAAATAATTAGAATGTCTCAACCTTCTTTTCAGTAGTAAACAAATATGTAAGCTCTTATGGATAGGGTAGGGTAGGGTAGGGCTCCCTCCCCCTTAAAAAAGTTTTCCAAGAAAATTTATTTGACACTTTCCTAAGCCCAAGTAGGCTAAGTGTTGTCTCCTGATATGATACCACTTTGTAAGACACCCAACCGCCTAAGTACTTTTTAAAGAATGGGGTATTAAACTTTTTCTTTTCCTTAACCCTATGAAGGCCTCTTCTCAAGGGTACCATCATATTCTACTCATCAAGAGCTTTCCAACGACTGTCACCATGCTCAATGTTGAACTCTGGATCAAAAGTTAGGATCTTCTAACGTTTCTTAGACCTTAATTGGCCAAAATCCATCTCATCGCCACGTGGCATCCACTTGGATCCACATCACCTGTGTCCATATGACATGGACACCAATGCAATTCCTACCACCTGGCCCATTAGTCCTCAACTTATCGGGCTCTTCAATTCAATGACTTAGTTTCACTCGGAGCCTTTCTTCGACGTCGAAGTCCCTCTCCATTGGAGTACATCTACTCCACCTCTCACAGACCACTCTGAAAGGTTCATTCTAATGGCATCCACATCCAGCCAAAACCAACCACCTGACATGACACGTGGCCCTGTCATCTCCTACTACATGGTGAGACACATGGCTCTCATATCGTGTCATGGATCACCCCCTTAAGGTGGAAAATCACCATGAAACGTGACACAATCACCACTCAACACGTAGACCCCCACGTGGAATGATGTGGTGTACATGTCATCATAGAGAACTTGGCTCGTCCATCCAGGTGATGACACTTTTCCCTTGTGCATTGGTTGGGTGACATCATCCTCCTTCATTCCAAGTTTACAATGGAAGGTCAGAACCTTTCTCGGGAACATTTTCCCATCGGGGTTACCAGGCCACCGAGGCATTAGGCTTCCCAAGAAACTGTCCAGATAAAATACCATATTACGAGGTCCAATAATCCCGATAACCTGAGGCATGAAGCCCCCTCCCGAGCTTAACAAAATTTATCTATGGTTGAGGCCTCATGTCCTCTCCTCGATCGATGACCTAGATCCCCTATTAGAGTTTCTCCCATCGGGGTGCACCCTTTCCAGAGTCACACATCACTCTAACCATAATCACTTTGATGGATTTGATGATCCTCACTCTCTTTATTTGACAATCAAGGTTCACCCAGAGTTCACAATTGCACAACATTTAAGAGTTCCAGGCTCCCTTGCCTCAGAATGGACCATACCGGATCTAACTGTCATAATCCATCGAGATCACCTTTGACAAATTGATAGTCCTTTGGCCATCCGGTTGGAAAAATATTTTCTCATGCTCTCTCTCTCTAGACCTCCAACAACCCTCCTCCAATTAATGGAAAATATTTCTCAACCTGAAGACATGATGGCTAATATTTAAGGATCTCATCCAAGGGTTTTAGTTTGACATGGGTCCACACTCGACTCATACACAAACTAAATGTTTTCAAGTGTCACCCTTCTGACACCATGGTGACAAAGTTGGCACGATGCATCACCATTATGTCACCTCCACACATTTTCATGTTCTTGTTACATAACACCCACTCATCGATCAATGGTCTCGATTGTTCTTCAGAGTTCCTCCCACCAGATCCCAAACACTTTGGATCCAATGACCAAGGTCACTCTTTGAATGATTCGTCAGCTTTGGATCTCTCTCAGAGTTCATCCCTTCAGAATGCATCCCATTCGGGGCTGCAAACTCACTTCGACCAACAACCCTCCAATGATACTCATCATGACATATATACAGTCCAAAATCCATTGTATCCACCCTCCAATAGATCAACAGTCCTTGTTGACTTGGAGTACATATTCTACAAGCATCATAGTCTACTACGATGAAGGTCCAGTATCTATTCACTATTCTAAATCAATTACTGTGATCCATCCCATCTCAAAACACTGGATTTCTACAAGTTAATAGTCTGAATTTGGACTTGGTCTTTTCAAGAATTTTTCTACCATTCATGATATAGAAAATCACACATTCTCGTCTTCATATGTTCTATGAAGACTTTAACTATTCATTCTTCACTACTAACACATGATATATATAATCATACAAATAGACTACAAATACCCAGCTATCCCTATGTTGTTAGTCAAAGTCTCAAACAATTACCTACAACAACTTTTCTAAAAATAAAGACAATTAGTAAGTAAAGGAATCAACAAAATACTTTTCAACTATAACAACCTCCTGAACATATGAATTTCTCAACTATCATTTAACAGAAGACCAAATTCACACCACTCAGAATAAATTTGTGTATTATTACTAAACCCAATCATTTGTAGAAATTAAACGCAAAAATACTTATCTGAAAACTACGAAGTGTTGGAAATTGCTGAAGGGTGTGCCAATTTCCATCCAACCATAGGCACAACTACACCATTTATCTCTAAAACTGGCCACCCGCTATCCAGAGTATGATGCCATGAGGGAAGTTCTATTTACTCAGAAAATAACAAGAGATGAAGGCTATTATCCTTCACTTCTTTCTCGTTTCTCAGAACCAGAGGGGGTTTCCCCACTTCTCTTCACTATGATTTAGTTTTTCCAGACCCAAATGTGTGCTTCCTCTCCCTTATTCTCCTACATTCTTCCTCATTTCCTTGTCTTCCACTCCAAGATTTCATGGGTCACATCCCTCAATTCGTGGTTCAGGTCAAAAAGTTCCAAATGGGTACTTTGCCCATTCTCTCATTGATTTCTAAGGAGGAGCACCCAACTACCAACTTGACTGGTAATTAATTTTTTTTGGACAAAGGAAAGTTATGGGTATGAACATTTTTTAATTCAGTATAGTACTACCTGGAAGAGGTCATCTCAACCAGTAATGGTTTCCCCTCACCATTCCCTCTCATGGCATCGTAACTCATATAGGGAATCCCCTTCAACAATTGTTCAGTGTTTTCCCTTTTTTATTAATAACTAAAATATTTACATCACATCATTTAGAAAAGTTTCATTGTGTTTCTAAATTCATCCATAACAGGTCGATCCATAGCTTTTGGTCATAATAACAATTATATTTACAAACTGGGGGAAACAGGGGTCTTACACCATGTCTCATTCTTCACAATCTGATTTAGTTATTCTTTCATAGCAGTAATCCAATGCTTATCTTCACTAGCTTGTGCAAAGTTCTTAGGATTTATTTTAGATAGAAAACAAAATTCAATCTTCTTCTAGTATGAACTCTTGTATCTGTATCACCAAGAATCTAATTTTCTAGATGATGCTTTTGAACAAATTTGGATGGTGTCTTTGGATATTGGCATTCTATTTCTTCTTGTTCTTTCTTTTCTTCTTCATCTTCTTATTCATTTTCTCGTTCTCTATATATTATATCCTTTGGATATTCATTTGTTTGTGACTCTTCATTTTGAGGTATTGCTTCATCCACTCTTACATAAATACTATCTATAACCTTTCACAGTCTTTTTTTTTAGAATTTGTAGGGCTTGCTTCCAAATGCATATCCAAGAAAGATACCTTCATTTGTTCTGGAATCAAGCTTTCTTAAACTATCTTCAATTCTCTTTATATATCACTTGCTCCCAAATACTTTGAAGTATTTGACTATAGCTAGTCTACCTTTCCATTGTTCATAAGGTGTCTTGATGATTTTCACTCTAATTTGTGCTTTATTCAAAATGTAAATTGTTGTGCTGACTGCTTCTCTCCAAAAGGTTTCTAGTAGTTTGTTAAGCCCTAATGTTGGATCATTACCCCTTAATTGGGGCATATTAGATTAATAATGTTATTTTATTTATGTCAGCTTTAGGCCATTAGTTGTGATTATACCTCCTAGTCTGCTATATATACCAAGGAGACATTTTCATTTTGAATCATCTTGTACTTGAACATTTAAGTGGGGTAAAAGAAGGTTGCCCCCTCGAAGAGGCTTATTATCTGAAATTATCTCTTTTTCAAGGCATTGAGTACTTTTCCTGAGATTTTTCTATGCTATATTGATGTTTGGTTCTTAACATATGGTATCAGAGCTCAAGGTCTTGGGGTTTCGCTGCTACATCTGAGACACCGTGGAATTTTATCTATAAATTTTTTTCTACAATGTTTCAGAAGGAATGGCTTGGAGGATATTTAGTAGACGGATAAAGGTACATTGGGTTAAAAACTCAGCTCATGAGGCCTTATACTTTCGGAGATACAACCTGTACAAGATAGCATTCTGGAATCATCCTGAAATGAGTCATTGCAGAATTTTCGCTATAATTTTTTTTATGTAACGTTTCAGACACTAAAATCCAGATTAAATTTACATAAATTAGTAAGGTATCTGTGGTTAAAAGTTCAGCTTCTGGGTCATCTTAAATTTGTAGATACACCTTGTGTAATATAGGGTATCTGACTAGTCCTATTGACTAGTCTCAAGAAGGTGTTCCAGGTAAAACAATCATAACTTCTTGTTAGAGTATCCAAATTGAGTGGGACTGGTTTCATTGGATCATGAACAATCTGTAGTATTTTGGGTGTGAGTTTCAGAATTTGATATCAATTATTTTGTGCGGGGCATACTATACAAGTGAGATCTCCTGGAAAGGAAAAAAATCGGCAAGTTGTGAGGAAGTTACCATAAATTCTACTTGGCACATCCAATTTTGATCAGACCTGTGGCATTGCAGAGAAGAAATATCAGAGAACTACCTAAGAGAAAATTTCATACCCAGAAGAGCCGAAACTTGGGATATAGAACATAATAAATATTGTCTAAAAGAACCGCCTCAAAATCAAGATTCAAAAGTGATACTCGACCAACATGCCACCGAAAAAGGGACCTTCTACACCAAATAAGCCTCCAGAAAATCCTAATTGGACTCTTGATGAAGGTGAAGAAATGTGTAGGGACATAAATGAACTACAAAAGAAGATGGATTCAATGGAATCTAAGTTGATGGTTTCAATAGAAGCTAAGTTGGATACTAAGATGGATTCAATGGAAGCTAAGTTGGATACTAAGATAGATGTTTTAAAAGGGGATATCATGGAAGTATTGAAAAATTTCGTAACAGAGAAGACACCTGAAAGTGAAAATGCATCCCATGAAATTCATGATGTGGGCACAAGGAAGGTGAATCAAGAATGGAGAAACTCCAACTTTGGTTTTGAAGACCAACCAGTTCCTAAGATTGATATGAGGAAGTTTGATGTAAAGGGACCCAATCACATGGATACTTGAGATGGAACAATTCAAGTCTCCATAATGGTATACATACACAAAAGTGCAATTGCTTCTTTATATTTAGAGACCTAATCAATTTGTATGGTATCGATAAACTTTGTTTTGGAAAATCACTTTCGTCCCACTTGGACAATTTTCACGGAAAATGATAGCACACTATGAGGATACAAGGGCTTGGATACCTTCTTTAGCCAATTGATAAATCTCAAGCAAAAGGTTCGGTTCTTGAGCACATTGAGAACTTCAAAATTTTGAATATATAAAGGTAACCTATATTCCAAATGAGCACTTGATTGATGTATTCCTTAAGAACTTTAAGGATAACATTCAACATGAGGTTCACAGGAACCAAATCTTTGGAGAATACATTTAAGGTGGCAAGAAATGTTAGAAAGTAAAAAGAAATATGGCTATGGCTACTAGGATGAAATCCTAACATCTATAGAGAACAAAGTATCCCTTCTTCTAAAACACCTCAACCTAGGGTTGACACCTCAACAATTGGAGGAAAGAAAAGCAAAGGTTTATGATTTAATTGTGAGAGAGAAAGTCTGATGGGGACATAGAGGTGTGAGAAGAAATTATTCTACATGAATTGTGAAGAGGAAGAAGAACAGAACAAGAACCATCTCAAGATGAAAGCGTAGAAGCAATTTCATCTGAAGAGTTGACTCCCATGATACTCGTGTAATGCATTTGCTGGAATTAGCACTCATCAAAATCTCAAGATCGAAGGATACATAAAAAGAAGTGTAGTCCTAATTGATTCGGAAGTACTCATGAATTTCATTCACTATAAATTAGCCAAAGATCTCGAATTGCTTTGTATATCCAATGCAGGAGTTTCAAGTAATGATTGAGATGGAGGAACTATCAATTTGCTCGGAAAATGAAATAAGATCAATCTTACTATGGGGGAATATGTAGTGACTAGTCCAATGATTTCTATACCCATGGTGGTGCCGAGATGTTGTACTAGGAATCCAATGGTTACAATCATTAGGAACGTTGGATTTTAATTTTCAAGAACTTTTCATGAAATTTTTCATTGGAAGGAAAATAGAATTGAGTTAAGAGGGGTATCCATGTGAGGGAAACTTCCGGTGGGTGATAGCTCTAATGGCAGAAAACATTATTGAAAGAGACATCAAAGCGTTGTGCACAACTATTCTCACTAGATGTTCAAACATCTAAACCATCTATTCCTCAAGATCTCAAAGGATCATTGATAAGCATTCAAAGAGTATTTGAAGATATTCCCAAGATTCTTCCACCCACTCAGTCATGATCATGAAATTCCGCCCTAATTCCTTGAAGTGTTCCTCCTAACATCAGTCCATCTGAGATACCCTTAAGCCCATAAGAGTGAAATTAGTATGGTTGAAGAAATGTTGAAGTGGCATTGTGAATACAATAGAGTTCTTACTCTGCGCCGATGGTAATGGTATTCAATAAAGGTAACTCATGGTTGTATGTTCCCATATTATAGAGAGCTCAAACAAGATCACTATTAAAGAGATAGAAGTTTCCCATTCTGATCATTGATGAATTGTTATGTGAAATACATGGAGCAATCTACTCCACAAAATTGGATCTCAGATTCAAGGTATCATCATATGAGAATGAATGAAGAAGATATCCAAAAACAACATTACGAACTCATGAAGAGCCATCATGAATTTTTGGTCATGCCTTTGTATACAAATACACCTTCCACATTCCAAAGAGTTGATGAATTCCATTTCAAGCCCTTCCTTGGTATTTTTTGATGATATACTAATCTATAGAAAGTCTTGGGAGGATCATCTCTGACATGTTGACAAGGTAGCACCTTTAACTACTAAAGGAGAAACAACTATATGCCAAAACCATCCAAATGTTTCTTTGGGTAAAGGAGGTAGAGTATTTAGGTCATATTGTATCTCATAGAAGGTGTCAAAGGTAGACCCCTAACAAGGTGCAGGCATGATGGTTGGCGATTCCCAAAACAGTAAAAAAATCTTAGAGGATTTTTGGGTTGAAGCCAGTTACTACCGCAAGTTTGTTGAACTATGGAAGAATAGCAACACCTTTAACAACACTAAATAAGAAGGATGCATTTTCATGGACTCAGAGAACCAACTAAAACTTTTTTGAACAACTTAAAGAGGTGATGTGTAAAGCTCATGTCTTGACCCTCGGACTTCACAAAAACATTTATTGTGGAATGTGATGCCTCCGGAAACGGAATTGGTGTCCCTAATGTGTAAGAAGGAGGCCCTTGGCTTTTGAAATTCAATCACTCAAGGGAAAGGGACTTACACAAACCCATTTATGAGAAAGAAATGATGGCAATACTACATGCATTGAAGAAGCGACATCCTTACCCAATAGGTAGGAACTTCAAGGTCAAAGCAGTCATGATAGTCTTAAATACTTCTTGGAACAAAGAGACTATCTTGAGAGAAGAGAACAACAAAATGGGTAACAAGATATTGGAGTTTGATTTTGAAATCATCTATAAGAAGCAAAATGTTGTGGTGCACTCTAGAAAGGATGAAGATGTTGAGGCCTTTCTACGTGCTATCTCGATCATCCAACTTAGGTTGGATGATAGAAGCAAAGGATGAATGGAAGAATATTGGAAAAGTGTATAGACACTAGAGTTACATCAAATACATTTACATGGAAAATGATTCACTATGGTACAAATATTGCTTATATTTATGTAAGAACTCCCAACTCAAACAAAGGTACTATTAGAATTTCACACCTCTCCACGTTAGGAGGCTTTTCGAGTTTGAAAACCTACCATAGAGTCCAAGAAGGATTTTTTGGGATGGCCTTAAAGCGATGTTCAAAGGTTTGTGGTGAGAATGTTTGGTTTGCCAACAAAATAAGGTGGGAAACAATTAAGACCTAGGTCTTTTGAAACCATTATCCATCCCAAGTCAACGTTGGGAGGAGGTTTCCATGGATTTCATCAGGGTTGCAATTAGAAGGAAGAGTGTCATCATGGTGATTGTTGATAGGTGACCAAGTATGCACTTTTGTGCACTCTCATCCCTTCAAAGCTATACAGTTGCCACGCATTCATGGAAACCCGAGGTCAAAAGCTACATGGCAACCCAAAGATTATTGTAAAGTGACAGAGATCCCATCTTCTTGGACATTTTTGGGCCGAGAATTATTTTCTGTTTGGGTATGGCGGCTCATAGCTCATCCTATCATCCCCTCAATTTGATGGACAAACTAAGACTGGTGAACAAATGTGTGGAAGGATACCTTAGTTGCTTTGTCTCACGATAAGCAAACACAATGGTTCAAATGGTTACCCTTGGCCCGAGGGAATGGTGGTATAACACTTCCTTTCATCTTGCAACAAAAATGGCCTGTATATGGCACTTTATGGATACCACCCTCCTTCCATCACTTCTTCTCTAAAAAGAAAAATTCAGGTTCAAGCGGTGGAAGATCATCAATAATCAACAACAAGTTATCCAAATCTTAAAAGACAACACGCCCATGGCACAAAATGCATATGGAAACAACAAAGCGGATCAGCGATGGTAGTGAATAAGTTTTGAATTAGGGGATTTGGGTATTTTTAAGACTGTCTTCAACCGAGATGTCCCTCAAGCAAGCCAAGAAGGATAATGAAATATGCTTGAAGTGCTGTGGCCCTTATAAGGTGTTGCAAAGATTGGTACTATAGCATACAAATTGGGTACGCATCTTCACGAGTACACCGAGTTTTTCCATGTTTCATGCTTAAAGAAGGTTAGCGGGCGAGGATCGGTTTAAATATAGTTCGAACTTGACGAGGAAGGAAAATCATATTGAATCCTGAAGCCATCACTAACTTTAAATTCAGTAATTGAGGAATAGATCCATTAAGAGTATCTCATTAAATGGAGAAACTCTGACTAAAGATTCCACTTAGGAGATGAGTCTTTTATACAAAAGCATCGGTAATTACTCAAGCGTTGCAGACAACACTTGTCACGAAGGGGAGGGACATGTTAAGGCCTAATATTATCATTACCCATAGTGGGCATATTAGATTAGTAATGTTATTTTATTTGTCGGCAGGCCATTGGTTGTAATTATACCTCCTAGTCTCCTATATATACCAAGGACATTTTCATTTTGAATCATATTGTACTTGAACATTTAAGTGGGGTAAGGAGGTTTCCCCCTCGAAGAGCTTATTATGCAATTATCTCTTTTCAAGGCATTGAGTACTTTTCACGAGGGTTTTCTATGCTATATTGATGTTTTGGTTCTTAACATAGTTTATTTCATTCAACATTGTTCTAGCCATTGCTTGTATGGTTTTGTTCTTCCTTTATACAACTCCATTTTGTTGAAGTCAGTACTTGTTGTCAAAATGTATCTTGATTCCATGATTCTCCCATGATTCATCAAATTCATAAGAGGTAAACTCACCTCCTACATCTGATTTTAAGCAGTTGATTTTTAAATCAGTCTCATTTCAACTAGGCTTTAGCTTTAAGCTTCTCAAATGATTCATATTTTTATTTAAGAAATGTAACCCATGTCATTCTTATTGATGTCGTGGATAAACTAACATAAAATATCTCACATTTTAAGGTTTGTGTTCTTGTTGGCCCTCATAGATCTGTGTGTACAAGTTCAAATGGATTTGATTTTGAGTACTCCTTTGTTTTGAAAATAAATCTTGTTTGATTCCTTTATTGACATGGATTTCAAATAGTGTCTATAAGTTTTAATATCCTTTGCATATCCCTTAGTGCTTGTGTCTTACTGAGTTTTACTAGATTGTAAAATTTATATGACCCATCCTTCACATGCCATAACCATATTTTGTTTACTAGTCCCATACGACATTTTTTCCTTTGACTTCATGAGAACATGGCATGCTCTATTTTTTTTTCATTGTCACTAATATTCTTGAACCCGCTGCCCTTATATCACATCCTTTAGAATTAAATATGAGGTTGCAACCTTGATCACAAATTTTATTAACACTTAGAATATTTTTTTAACCCTTCCAACATACAAAACGATTACGCATTTTAGTCTTTCTATTACTAAGACTAATGGTACTTTTTCCAGCTATCCTTGCAAAAGCATTATCTGAAAAGGTAAAACTACCTCCTTTTTTCTTCCTTTAGGTGTGAAATTTGTTTTGATTCCATGCCATGTGATTTGAACATCCACTATCAATGTATCATTTGCTTCCTTTGTCTTGAGCATACATTGCAAGTCCACATTATTCCTTCTTTGGTTCTTCTTGCTTCCTTTTTCCACCTTGTGTATTCTTCTCTATGCTTGGTAGAACATTTTATTCCTTATTTGTTTAGGAGAATTTATTATAATACTTCTACAACATGTTATGTGCCCATAGTTATTGTACTTATAACATTCAATATTGTAATCAAGTAGGGAAACAAATGAATTGTAGTTTCTATCCAACAAGCCCATGAGAAATTGTTGTTTTGTTGCTCACATAATCAATCCTTGAGGTCGGAGCCTCTATTTATATATCACATGATCACTTCTTTCATAATCTCTACAACATAGTTCTTTATGACCAAAATTATAGCAAAAAAAATATCCAAGAAATATCACATGATCACTTCTTTCATAATCTCTACAATATAGTGCTTTATGACCAAAATTATTGCAATAAAAACAATATCCAAGAAAGAGATTTTGGTACCAAGTTGTGAAAGGCCTTATGTTGGAGATATTACACACACCTAGGATTTTACTTTGATTTTGTTTTCCTATGTTTATTTGGATATGTTGAGGGTCCTTTATTTTGAGATATTATCCCCTCATTGAGGATATTATACCCTATACAAGGGTGCCACATACCCTCCAATTAGTTCTTAGTTATCGTTCAGTTAGACTAGTTGAGTGAAGTGTTGCATGTCAACTTTGGTTTTATCACCAACCATTGCATGCTAACCTAGGGATCATCACCAATAATGTGCACTTGCATTGGGATCATCACCAGTGAGGAACATTTCACATGTGTGAGTGATGTCCTCCTCATTTCACTCTGGTTTGGCTAGTTAACTGACGACCACATGGGCAATTAATTAGGACTAGGTGGAAATTGACTCCAGTGACTACTAGTGTGTGTCAAATCTCTCTAGAACACTCCTAATTCACATTAGTTGACCACTATGGTGAGTTATTTGTGTGATACAGAGTATATAACTTGCATTATATCATTTTATCTCATTTAGTTAACATAAATTCTTTCATTATTTTCTCCATTTTGTGTCTTCTTTCTTAATTCATCATTGCAAGTTGTGTATGCTTTATTATCATCTAGATCTTCTATGCATGTATCTAAAAAAATCTACTTGGTATCATAGTCCATATTCTTCTAGCAAGGATTGTCACCAACACTCTTTTGCATGTACTGAGGACAGAACAAAACAACAAGAAAGATGGAATTTCCCGCATCTTCCATTCTAACACCATATAACTATTTCAAATGGAAGATAAGAATTATACTCCATCGCAGGGGTAAACACATGTACTAGATAGTCATGGCCAAGAACCCACCTTAGCATTGGAAAAATCCAATTACCTAAATCGCATGGACGAGGATCATGGTCTCCTCTGCATGACTATTTCTCAAGACATTTGATTTCACATCGATGCATGCAAGACAACAAATGAGATCTGGACCATCTTGGAAGGACTCTTTGGCAAGTAGGATGAAATGAGGGGCCATTTTTTCAAAGTAGAACTAAACTCCTTGGATATGAAGAACTTTGACAATCTTCAAGATTTCTTCACCAAATTTAAATATCACCTATGTGAATTGAAATACTGTGGTATCGACAAATCCAAATGAAAAAAAAACAACTAGTTCTTGCTATCATGGAAAAAATTGGACTAGAATTTAGTGTATTTGTCTCCACATTTCATTCTAACAAATTCACCACAGGAGCAACCTAGACCATGCCTTGATTGTCACAATTTATTGAGGCTTTGACACAGGAGAAGTATAAGCTCATTTATATGGGCATAATCAAGGGACAAAAGTCACATGCACTTGTTGTGCATGATGACAACAACTCTCAAAATACTAAATCCAAAAGGAAAGGAAAAAAAAAGGTTCATGTGGATCTAAATAAGGAAGGGTACTCCAAACCCTTAAATGATTCCTATGGTTCCAAAGGTGTAAAAAGAAATCAAGGGAAGAAGTGGGGTTACTGAAATCATGGGAACCATCCATAATCAACCTGCATGAAGAAGCAGATTGATCAAATGGATCAAATTCTTCAGAAAAACAATATCGAGGACTTCATTTCTGAGGCTTCCAAAAAGAATTCATAAGATAAAGAACATAAGAAAGGAAATCCTCGTGCATTAGTTTATGTACATTATTCTCATGAGACTTGGATTTTAGATTCAGGTGCTTCACATCATATGGAAAACATAAAGGATATTCTATCTTATGTAACTACATGCAGGAGACCTCCTATCCTCATGGGGGATGACTATCCATTTGAGGTCACCGGAAAAGGAAGACTGTAACTATATCATGGAATCTTTGAGAATGTTCTCCATGTTCTTCATCTTTCCATGATTCTTTTCTCAGTGTACTAAATTACACACACGGGCTCAGGAAAAAAGGTGGAGTTCACACCAGACTCCGTGTCCATTTTCGACATTCAAGATAACTCCAAAATTGTTGTCAAGGAGGTAAATCATAAATCTCGGTTATATAATTTTACTAAGTTTATTGAACCTGATTCCTCTATACTACTTACACATGTTGATGAAAGTAGTATATTATGGTACGAGAATTTTGGTCACCTGAAATTCAGGTACATGCAATAGCTTAGCAAGAAGGGGATGGCCACTGGGTTACCTGATATCCACTTTCCCAAAGGGGTTTGTGAAGGGCGTGTCCTTGGAAAGAATCCTCAATAGAAGTTCGAGAAAGGGAAGGCTCATAAGGCCTCCTATCCATTGGATTTGATTAAGAATGATCTCATGGGTCCATTCTCGCATCCATACATCGATAAGGAAATGTACGTGCTTACATTTTTGGAATATTACTCATGTTATACTTGGGTATTTTTTCTTAGATAGAAGTCAAAGGTATTTGAGCGCCTAAAATAGTTCAAGGCACTTGTTGAGACTCAATCAAGGAGAAATATCAAATCCCTTCGTACAGATAATGGGGGGGGGTGTGTTAGAATATGATGGATGTTCTCTCTTTATTATTATTGTCACCCAACCATAGGCTGAAGCCACCCTCTGAGCACGTTAACCTTGACAGAGAATCACTCTGGAAGCAAACTCTAGGCTAGATATCCAAACAAAGGGTAGCACACCTTTCTCCAAGGATAACGCACCAAACAAGAGATAGACCAAGACAAAATGTAATCTGCTAGTTGCATCCTACAACGACAACTCTCCTCCAGACTTGTGCACAAAATGGCTAACTGCAATGCGCACAAGTGATCTCTGCAGTTCTGAAAATGCCTTCCAGAATGAAGACTGGCCTCCTGTATTTATACTAATTCTAGCTAACTACGTGGGCCAGATTTTCATTCTGGGTTCCTATTTACTTAGTATATAATATTTCTTCTGGCCGACTTCTTCTCTTGGAGGCTAATAACCTAATACAAATTATCCTCTTGATCCAACTTGTCTTCTAGGGTTATTAGCCAACTCATTAGGGTTTCTTCTTGCTTCCCAAAATATTCTATTATCGCTAGGTTTACACGTGGAAGAGAATCTGTGAAGATAATCTATGGAAGAGCATCCCTAGGTTTATTCTTCCACTCACATCTGTGATATCTGGAAGAGCATCTTCCCTCAAAAGGTAAAACATCAATGATGAGCTATCTGGACTATTCTTCTCAAGAAAGGAAGAATACTTGTTTTGATTTATGAGCCTAGACCATTCCCCACCCTGGGCCATTCCTCCAACACTAAACCAAGTGCAACCTAGAGAGAATGAGTCTACCCTAAGGAATGCCTGTCCCTGATTGTTGAACCTGGACCATTCCCCACCCTAGGCCATTCCTCTAGCAATAAAAAAAGTGCAACCTGGAGAGAATGAATCTTCCCTAAGGAATGACTGTCCAGACCATTTCCTAAGGAAATGACTATCCTGCACCAACCTCCAAAACAAACCATTCTTCAAAACTGTTCAAAACTGTGAGCTTCAAAATAATGACTGTTTGACGAGGAGGGCCAGTCTTCTTGAGTAACCCTCAAGAAGAGAGATTTCTCTAGACCATTCCCCATGTTAACCACAATGGGAAATCGTTGTCTATGGTACACCAACAATCCATCGAACCATTTTCATTACGAAAATGACCCTTTGATCTGGACCATTTTCCGAACTAGAAAATGCCTGTCCGTCATAAATCTCAAACCACTTTTCGAACTGGAAAGGAACTTCTCATCCTAGACCATTTTTCAAATTGAAAAATGTATGTCCATAAATCAATAACACATCAGTGCATCCTCCCAACCTGGGAGTCATCTCTTCCTTTGTCAATGAGGAAGTCGTCTCCATGAGCTCCATCTTGAGTACGCAAACACTTTCATCTTGGATAGAATATTTACAAAAATGTCTTCTTATCTGCTCATATGTGGAGATATGTACTGGAGAACCACTTTCTCCTTTTTGGAATTCATCACGGAGAATGCAATGCTTGATCTAAAATGTACTTTAGTTTTTCTGGAATACTGGTTTTCTCTGAAGGCTTCACATAGCTCTGATCAATAAAGTATATCATTGTTGGATTTCTCTTTGGTTCATGCTAGCTCACAATATCGTGGCAAGGGTCAAAATGGAACATATCCAAGTGGTACTTATTCGACCATCATGAGAGTTTTTCATGGATTAGCGATCCATCATCCTGAGTTTCTGAGTAACCATTCTGATACAATATCTCTGTTATACAAAGTCTTCATCACGCTTGTGTTGTGCATTGGAGGTTCTCGACCAAGTTGTCTTCTTCCATCTGCATACAAGGGTCTCTTTATGGTATACCTCAAAGCC
>SNQJ01S0107870.1:7127-29561 GCA_010110895.2 Picea sitchensis | reverse complement strand
GGACTTAGACATTGTGTCTCCGAGGGCACACTAAGTGAGCCGGACTTAGCTCACGTTTGCAAGTGTGCATAAGGGCAACAACACCTCCGAGGACACACTAAGTGAGTAGGACTTAGCTCACGTTTGCAAGTGTGTATAAGGACGGCAACACATACCTAAACCTAAATACATAAACATTGAGGGTCTTCATGGCTTCTAGAGTCCAAAAATAAACACATTATATTCTACAATCAAATCAAACTACATAATCATGTGAATCTAGATCCTCTACATTATTTGCATGGGTATGCTTGGCATCTCAACTTGATGCCCTTGAAGGTCCAACAGACTAACACCAATGTCCATATCTTGTCGAGTTGGAAGCGGTTGAAAGTCCATCTACGATAGGGGGCATCATTAAATAGATGAAAATTAGGTTTTAGGGTATTGGTAAGGGTGTTGTCTAACTGTTCTACGTTTTGGCCTTTTTCGCCGAAATCCGACGATATAAATCTGGATGAAATCACAATCTTCTGTTGTTTAAATTGCATTTCTATATGTAAAAATGGATTCAGCGTGTTGAAAAACCCCTGGAGCACTCGGATTATACAGACTTAGCCACTCAAATCTGCAGGTCAGAAAAAATCTTCGAAAAAGGGCCAAAATGTAGAACGTTTAGACTACAGAATTTTTTGTTGAGGGAGGGGGGGGGGATGGGGATGCATTGGTACAAAACTGGTCAAACCAGCTGGTTTTGACCAGTTTGTCTTGAGCAGGTCAGTTCTGACCGATTCAGGACAAAACTGGTCCAAAGCAGTTTGAATCACCAGTTCAAACTGGAAACCCTCCCAAACCAGTTCAAACTGGTCGGTTCCAGGTTGGGTTCGACCAGTTCTAATAACATTGATTTCAACAATTAATTTTATAACAGTTTGAGTTAATACAAAACACATGTTCTGCATAATATTTTGGTGACTACAATACCCAAACACTCAATTAAAATAGACCCTATGAGCATTTTGATGTGCTGTTAAAGAGAATTATTTTTGAGTTACAAGTCCCAATCTAATAAGAAGAAAAAACTTAAGCTGCTAAAGTCTACTGATAAGTGTATAGCAATCATAAAACAAATCTGGCATGCAATAAGCACCCTTGTGAAACTTGTATTACAAAAACAACTGTACATACCATGGCTCTCTACAAGCAGTGGTGGCTTTTCTTCTTCAAAACCTTGGTAATTAGAATTGGAAGGCAGATAAAGATAAGCAAATGCTGTCTGCCCAGGAACTTTAGTAGAAAATTCAATTATTTCTGGTGAGCTTATATATGCACTATATTCAGAAATGTTCAAAGAAGATGATGACCAAATCATAGAGATGCCACTAATTGCAACCTGATTCTCTTCAATAGAAACCTGCATTCAAGGAATTTAATTAAAATTGCACAGTTATGCAAAGATGCCTGTACTAATTATGGAATATGTATTTTTTGGCTTGTGATAAAGTAGAACATAATCCGAGTAACTGAAACTGCATTTCAACAATTTAGAACTGAATTGTCTGTCTTAGATCATCTACCCACTATGATAGTATGATACATGTACATTGTAAACTGACAAGGAAAGCGGCTAAACATAAACACCTTCACTATGGACAAAGGATGTTGAGGGGATGCTCCGTCGATGTACAGATAACATCCAATAGAGGTCTAACCTTGCAAAGTTCACAAAATTATAATCAGTTATTTTACCTTCACAAAATGTTAACAAACTTTTATGATTACGTTCACATGAAGTTGACAATAAGATATTCATTTAATTCAGAACGTTACTAGAGGTAATTTTCAGTCACAATACAGATGAATTGTCAAAGATGTCACAATTGCAGTCAGAAACAGGGCAGAGAAAAGAAGAAAGTATTTATACAATGTTGTAAATATCTGTGAAAGGAAGATCGACTAAGGAGAAAGAACCGAGAACATGATCAAGAATCCCCAGATAGGACGTCCCTTTTTGCCTGCAATTTGAAAAACACAAATTAGAGAGAGATCGTACCTAGTACACTACAGGTAGAATGATAACATTTTACTGTAGAAATAAGTAACAAATTTCATAACATTTCTAAATAGATAAATGGTACACATGCAAGACATCAGTAGAAACTTTAAGAAAACCAAAATTCCAGATGAAAGAAGAAACCTGTATGTGCATGCAATGTTGTTATTCTGTCCCTTGTGCTCAATGAAAGCATAAGAACTATTACCAAATACCCATGAAGGCCTTGTAAACTCTGCATCCAATGGGTACAAGGCTTGCACCTCATTAGTTGACTCAACCTGTATGGGGAAATTTGAAACATTAGGCCATTCCTTCAACCAAACTTTTTGGGAAAACAGGGGCAGGGGATCATTGGAGGTCTCTACTGTCCTACCACCCTACATCCAATGTTGCTTGAAGACCATTCTCTTATGTGTCTCACAAGATTAGGGATAATATAAACATCAAGGAACCATAGAGAATTATAAAAAGACTGTAAAACATTGAAAACACTAAAATAACATGAATACTCCAATAATCCCTATAACAGTAAAGTATTCCTGTCTTTCATCTTCGTGATTCATTTTTATCTTATAAATTCCAGCATGTTGCATGTTTCACTGTGCAAGGTCCTTTCAGTTTTACTGACCATTCTAGTTTGATTGGAGGTGGAATCTGATCCCAAATGCATCATTATATAATTTGTCATCTATCTTGGTACTTTTTGGGTGGAAAAATTGGAGGAATTGGCTTGTAGTGCCCATTTTAGGGGCAGGGTCTCAGTTTGGTGATGTGGGGTCGAGAACTTTCTAGAGCCAGTCCCACAACATTGTTCTACACACCGAAAGATTTCCAATGGTGCAAAAATCACGTCAACCAGAGCTCGTATGCAGAAGTTATGCCTCCCGCAGGTTGACCTACCCCTGTTGACCACCATGGTACCAAGTGGATGCCATGTCAGCCCCTATTACTCACACATGTGGGGCTCATCACATGTGGACTTTCAAGAACATTCTAGAGGGTCCTAATCCCTTAACACTAATTGAGGGTTGAGGCATGCAAAAACCCTAACCCTAACCCTAGACGAGAATTAGTCTATGTTAAAAATTGGGCCGCTAGGAAGAGAAGGCTTTCCATTCTTTTAGTATTGTTCTTGTTCCATAGTTGAGTAGAGCATCTAGGAGTGGGTTACCGAAGCATAACAAAGGAGTTAGCAGATTCTATAGCAGCCATTCAAGCCGCAATGTTCAAGGCAACTCCATAGAGACTACCCCTTTTGTTGTACTTGCATTTCTTAACTAAGAAAAAGAGAGTAGAGCATAGGCCTCACCTTCTAGTTGGATTTTCTCCCATATCGTGTTTCTCAGGTCACATCTTGTGTTTATTTGTGTGGATGGTATGTTCATTTGTTTGTCCTTTGATTTCAGTTTCAGTTATTTCTATAAATTTGAGAACCAAGTTGGTAATAATAAATCTGAGATCTAAGGTAATAAATTGCACAATAAAAGATTTCAGCACATTGTAAGATCTATTGTGACAAACTGTTCCAGTGGAATATCCACGGCAGTTTACAAATCATATTGGTATCAAAGCAGTTTCTTTAGGGTTGTTGTGGGAATGTGTAATGTCCCCATCTGCTTAGGAGTCATAAGGGAGAAATTCCGCTAGCCTAATAAGTTCCTGTGGGCTAAGGCAGAAAATGACCAAGGGGACATGACTTGCCTAGGAAAGACTTTATAGAGTTAAATTGGGAAAAAGGGGGACATGGGTCCTAGGCTAACGAAAAGTCACTTTTAATTATAAAGTGAAGGAGCCACTAAAGTGACTTTAAAAAAATAAAATAAAAAAGTGAGCGAGAAAAGACTCAAACGAATATTAAAAGAGGAAAATGAGGAGTCTCTCCTCATTCTTTCATTTGCTCATTTTGAGAAAAGATTTTGGAGAGCTCTTGAGAAGAGAGACTAGGGTTTTTGGAAACCCTTCTTTGTTTACTGGTTTCGGTGTTGCAACGATACACCCTAGCTAGATTTGGAGAAGAGATCACTTCAGATCTCTTCATTGTGCTTTTTTGCAGCTGAGTTTATCTTAGTTAGTAGCTGAGATCTTTCCTTTCCTGTTGGTTTTCTTGTTGGTGGCGAGCATTAAATAGTGTGTAGCTCGAATCTCTCTTTTACTGAGGCCAAGTTGAAAAGAGAAAAATCGAGCTAAGACTGTGGTTGCCTTTCCTGAGTGTGGTAACCAAATTAATTCATTGTGGGGACGAATTTCTTCAATCTAGGAGTATCTTTATGTGGTTGGGCGCATATATGGCCGTGGAACCAAGATATTTCTCTGTGATCTGGGTTATTGTTGTGTGGGGATAATATCCTTGTTAGTGGGTCAACATATCCTCACTGTGGACAGAGTTTTGAGTAAGAGAAAAGCGCTTCATTGGTGGTTGTTATCACCTTCCAGATTTGGATGAGTTGACTATTCGGGCCTGTTATCCCCATTTTGTTAATAACTAAGGAGATTATGTCTCGAGGCCCTCCGGTTGTAGATATGGAATGCCAAGAGACTACATGACCAACAATACCCTTTTGCATAGATGGAAAACCCACTCACCACCACAGATGGTCACAGATTTGTAGATGGCATCCACCACACCAGTTGGCTTCCGGAAGGCAATGGGCCTTGCTCCATGAGGTAAAAATCAGTATTATGGCAAGCATCATTTCAATATTTAAGTCAGTTGAGTATGTTGTATCTTAGATTGCTCTAGATTTCATGATATATGCTTGGACATTATGCCTTTTTCCCTGCTTCACCTTGGTGGTTGACATTGTGCCCTAGTAAGTGGTCTTCTTTGGGGATGGGTTTGCTACTAGGAACTTCCTTAAAGAGCCATCGTACCGTTCCTAACCATACTTACCACTTTCCATCAGTATTCCCCTCCATTTCTTTATCTCTTAGGATTTTAGGGTGTATTGACCCAAGAAGTGGTTGTCCCTCATTCTATGGGAAGAATGGACTAAAGGCCCAAAGGGGTTGATGTTGGGTAAAAGATAAAAGCCTTGTATAAACCTTCCAGATGCTTCGCCCAGGGATCACCCAAGAAAGCAGTGAAACGCTTATCTTTGAGTAAAGGGGACCCACAATATAATAAAGAATGCTTCAAAAGTTAGTTGAAGGATAGGAGGTCTCATCACGAGCCAACCTATCACGTCCATAAATATCTAGTGGTATGACATTGCCATCATCTGGTCACCAAACCAGGGTAATGGCTCTTAGTTGCATAGCTGAGAGAAAGGGGGTCTCATCACGAGCCAGGCTTCTCATTTCCACTAGGTGTTTGTGGGTGACATTGCCATCATCTGGTCACCACGCTAGGGCAGTGACCTTCAATCTCTCCTTATGCTATATTGAAAGAAAATACAAACAAAGAAAGATAAAAGGAAATTGATGGGATTGGAAAAAGTGCATTGCAGACGAAGGTACCACACACCCTCTAAAAAGGCACCCGTGAATGAGACACTACGACCCCTTGTATGTCATGAGCCCTATGCCCATTGAGTCTTGACCCCAACCACTTCATCCACTTTACATGGCTTAGAGAGGGATTTGGGGGTTAACAGGTCGACCACTCAAACAACCTCTACAAATGATAAAAGTGCAAATAAACCATCATAAATGCCACACATGTGGTGATGTCAAGACTCCCAAGGCTAGAGGAGGGCCTCCCAAGGCCACGTGGCATCATCTCGATTCTCAAGGTAAAGTGATGGAAAAGGATGCATCTCATTGTTCATATTCATGCTCAATCATATGTGGTACCCCATGTGACATCAAACCCTATCACCATCCAACCCTAGAAGGTGATGTCATCATCCGATGGAGGCCAACGTCAAGGATCCAGGGCACTGCGTCCAAGGTGAAGGAGGTTGGATCTCATCTCTGCATGATATTTGGATGTCTATTGTTGCAACATCCTCAATCCAGTGAATAATAAGCTCTGGGGTACTCTGCTCGGCATGTGGGATTTCATCCCATTTGTGTGCCATCATGACCAAATCTACAAAAACCAAACCCATATGTCCATTGTCCAAGGTTTTGAAGATGTGAGAGCTCATGTCAGGAAGTGGCAAGTCACTAGATGACTCACTGCTCTCCATCACACGTGCCAAAGTCCTATAATAAGGGCACAACGCCATGGGTGAAAGCCTAAGATGTCCCTCAAAGAACCATGTCAAGGCCATCCAAATCAAAACAGAATACAAGACAAGCTAAAGCAATGTTCATAAGAGATATTAGTCCTTGAGTCATGCAAACTAAGTTGTTACCTAAGATAATAATAATAATAATAATAATAATCTATTTTTAAGGTCACGGCCAAGCCAGACACCAAATTGGTGTATGAGACCCCCTTGTTTGTGGGACAAGGGACCCCCTCCGCCCAGCGATTTGACTGGTAAAGTCTACAGAGGTATAAATACCCTACCCCCCTCTGGATTTGAACTTATGACCTCCTAGGAGGAAACACATGTTCTTAACCATTAGGCCCACTCAAGTTGTATATAATCTATTTTTAAGGTCGCGGCCAAGCCAGACACCAAATTTTTGTATGAGACCCCCTCCGCCAAGCGATTTGACTGGTAAAGTTTACGAAGGTATACATACCCTACCCCCCTCTAGATTTGAACTTGTGACCTCTTAGGAGGAAACACATGTTCTTAACCATTAGGCCCACTCAGCCTATAAGCCGTGTAAACAATTCACCTCTGTATCTCATTCAAGCATCACACTGGCTCAGGACTTTATGTGAGTTGGCAAGTTTGAATATGGGAGGGCCTTCATCCAACCCTATTCGGTGTGCCAACCAAGACAGTGAAAGAAAAGACCCAGGTAGAGGGAAAGATCCCAAGGGAAATAGTGAAAGAAAGAAACCCCTCAAGAGTAAATGTGATAGCAGTATGAATTTGGGCTTACTTCATGGCTTATGATGACATTAAATCCATTTCTATGAGTGCCTCTATAGAGGGAGCATTTCCTGCTTGAGATACCCTTTCCTTGGTACTTTTTGCATTTCGAACCCCCTCTGATACCCATTCCTTATTTTGCAAGTCCCCTGTGATGTCTCGTTCCCAAGAATAGGCCAGCAGGGAGTGACTTAGTAGTTTATTTGTCCCGGTAGACTATAGTCATGCACAAACAGGGAACAAGAGGAGAAATAAGGGTGATTTGGTGGCTAAACTATGAATTAAGCCAAAAAGCATAGGAAAAGTCACTTAAGCCTAAGTCAACGAAGAAATAGAACGAAAAGGTGTTAAAGGGGGACTTAATTAATTAATTACTCACCTTACGAGGAAAAGCGCCTAGCTTAAGTGATGTCAATGGCGAATTAGATCGGGAAGAGTATAAAGGGAGGAATTCGACCTAATTCCTCATTATGTTATGATTTGATGTTGAGATATTTGCAGAGGAGGAGAAAATCGACCACCTTGTTGTTTTGTGGATTTCTAGAGGAAACCACCACCATTGATCGGTTTCGGTGTTGAGAGACACACCCTAGCCTATCAGAGATACCATCCAGGTATTTCACCGTGCATTTCAGGTATCCAGTTCAGTGACTGTGCAGCACAGCCAGTGAGGGCACAAGCATTAGAGAGAGGGTTTGTGTGTCCGCACGAGACAGTTCAATATTCGGTAGATTCCTTCCGACCCATTAGAGAGCTATCCAGGGCACACCTTTTGAGCCACCAGTCGTCAGTTTCCGACGCTGGAATCTGCCAGAACGCAGCAAACAGTCAATTAGGGTGCAGCTCTTGAGGAAGCACATTTGGGGTTCCAAGGGGTATTCCGATGAAGATCCGAGGAAACCCTTCTGACCCATTATAGAGGAGGCTAGGACGATCATTTCGAGTCATACATCGTCAGATTCCGCCAATGGGATCACTAGGGCACACTCCCACAGCCCAAGAGGTGCGAAAACCCCCAAGGAATGACATTCGGAGCTTCAAAAGTCGGATCTTCAGTCCGACAATCACCAGGATCAGCCTAGAGGCCAGGGCGCTTCTTTTGAGACAGTTTCCAATCCACTCCGACGAGTATCACCATCCAGGCGAGTTTTCCAGATTCTGTAGCAGTTACCGTGAGCTTCCGAACTACTTTTTGTCGATCTATCCGAGCATGCACAGATCAACCTTCATTCTTCTGATCACAGGGACTTCTTGTTAGTTTATTTGTTTTCCAATGACAATCCATGAGATCTAACTGATGATTAGTATATCTGCTTCCAGCTTATTATTGTAGTTCCTGCTTTTCCTCATTATATATATCAGTGAGTTGTGTTGTCCTTTCTTTCGCATGCATTATCTTTATACTGCTAAAACACTTAATGAATGAAACACACATGCAAAAATCACCAAGCATGTTCACACATTAACTCAAATGCATCCAAAAACCCCCAGAGTATTAGACTTCAGTGACAAAATCGTAGTTCAGCAGTAGATGTCCAGATCAGCTGGATCAGGGATATTTCAGTGGTATCAAAGACTTCTTCCTGCCAGCTTGTGAAGAAGTGCTTCTCATGACCCCATGATTCTGGGAACAAGTGAAGAATACCCAGAGGGTCGAGGACATATTGGGGACGAGTACATTCAGCACCGCAGAGGTCATAGTAGAGATAGGAGAGATAGAAACCGAAGGGATTACACCCCCTTCCACACTTAGTCAGATACAAAGCCAGAGATAGAGGACAGAGAGCATATCAGTTCAGACACAGAGGCCGAGATAGAGAGGACTATGGGTGACAGGCGTGAGACACCCGAGGGCAGGGGGAAAGGCCCCGAGACACATATTGACAGTACGCAGACCATGTTGAATGACCTAGCTAGGGGACAGAGAGACATGATGAATTCCATACAACAGATGGCTATTAGTACACAGATGCTCCACCATAGCATGAGCACTATAGGTGTCAACGTCACTGGAGGGACGAGTGGTTCAGGAGGACACCAGGGAGGTGGGGCCAATGGCTCCAGTGGATCTCAGGGCGGGGCTAGTCCAAACCCTTCACCAGTCTGAGCTTACACATCGTCTGGGAGGATTCCCCGACCTTTATACCCACAATTCCAGGCAGGACAGTCATTGGGACAGCCATTGGGACATCCAAGGCAGACAGGAGGACAGTCGGGTCAGGGACAAGTGGTGCCACAGGATTCGTTCGGGGAGTATAGTAGAGACTACTTGGCACTAGGACCGGAGTTCCATGCAGACATGAGTTTGATGGACTACTGTTCGATCAGATATCGAAACAGACCCCGGAAGGCACAAAGAGGCAACGGGCACACTCACAACATGGATTTCATCAAGAAAGTGGGAAAGCTAAACATTCCTACTTTCGACGAATCATCGCGTTGCTCATCTCATGCATGGGTTCAAAAGCATGACACATACTTCAAGCTTAACTCGATGACAGAGTCAAAAGCTATCAGCTTCGCCACATTGCACTTGGAGGGGGAAGCCCACGAGTGGTGGTACCATGGGCTGGTGAGGGTCAATGCCACATTACTTCATATTTGGAGTTCACTGAGAGGTTGATGGAGAGATTTGACAGAAGAGATCCAGAGCTCCACTTCAGGGACCTTACACAGTTGAGGCAGACCGGATCAGTTGAGGCCTTCATCTCAGAGTTCCAACGGAAGACAGTGGTCGTATCCGATATATCAGAGCACAGATTGGTGATGTTGTTCACCGAGGCATTGACAAAACCATTAAGGCGTTAGGTTAAGGATTTCAAGCCTCACACCTTACAGGAGGCCATTGTGCGCACGAGAGACATGGGGGACTCAACGCTAAAACCCAAAACCTTTACCAAACCCTTTGAACCAAAGAGAGACAAGGATCAGAGAAATCCTCAAAGGGAATGGAAGGGTAAGCGCAAATTGGATGATGACACGAGACGGGTGTTGATGAGGAAGAAGCTTTGCTTCTCTTGCAGAGACCCTTGGGTCCCAGGGCATAGATGCATGGGAAAGGGACAGATCCACTACATTGAAGTGGAATCAGGCAGCGAGGAGGAGGATGAGGATATCAAGGCACAGGCAGACAGTGATTCAGAGGATGAGACCACACATGGGCCAGTGCAGCAGCCGAAGAAACCTCAGATACCAGCATGGGCACGGCCCAAGGAGGAGACCAGACCTCGTAGAAAGGTGAAAGGGGGAACCATAGCAACCCTTTCAAGAGTACCCGGGTACAACAATCTCAGGCTCAAGGACCTTGTACAGGGGCAGCGCATCACCGCTTTAGTTGATGGTGGGGCCACCCACAATTTCATAGATGCGTCCTTAGTAGCCAAGAGGGGGTTACGCACTAAGGAGTTTGAGGGATTCCATGTGGCAGTGGCAGATGGATACACGATGACATGTTTGGACATGATCCCAGACCTAGAGGTCAAACTAGGCAACTACACCATGACAGATACCTTCTATGTAGTTGACCTATTAGATACTGATGTTGTATTGGGGGTACAGTGGTTATATTCATTGGGGGAGATTGGGTTCAACTATCAGACGTTGACCATGAGCTTCAGACACGCCAGTGGATCGAGAGTGGTGCTGAGAGGCATGTCTACAAGAGCACCACGAGCAGTATCGGCAAAAAGGATGGAGTGAATCTTCCGTCACGGTGATGTGGCCTATGCAGCAGAGTGTTTGATCACCACGCGGAAGGATTCAGAGGGCAGAGAGCATTACCATCCACAGACTGAGCCAGTGCTTGGGCCGATACCACCAGGGAGACCACCAGACAGGGGATTTGAGCACATGATCGAGTTAGAGGCAGGGGCTACACCAGTGATCACCACGCCCTATAGACACCCCAAGAAATTCAAGGACGAGATTGAGAAAGCAATCAAAGAATTGCTTGCATTGGGGCACATCAAGCCCAGCATGAGTCCTTTTGCATCTTCAGTCGTTCTGGCACTGAAGAAGGATGGCACATTGCGGATGTGCATCGATTACAGAGCGCTCAACAAGAAAACGTTCAAGAATAGGTACCCCATTCCATGAATAGATGAGTTGATGGACAAGTTACATGGGGAATTTTTCTTCACCAAGATTGATCTACGGTCAGGATATCATCAAATTAGCATCAGGGAGCAGGATATTGAGAAGACATCATTCAGATGCCATTTCGGACACTTTGAGTTCTTGGTCATGCCGTTTGGATTGACCAACCAGCCACTTTCCAGTCTTGCATGAACCACATCTTCAGAGGGCAGTTGAGGAAATACCTTCTGGTATTCTTTGATGATATATTGATCTATAGCACGACATGGGATGAGCATCTGGCATATTTGGAGGATGTCTTGGATATTATGCAAGCACAGTCATTATATGCCAAGGAGTCCAAATCTGAGTTTGGCATGACAGAACTATTGTACTTGGGGCATATCATTAGTGAGCAGGGAGTACAGGTTCATCAGGAGAAAATTAGGGCCATTTCAGATTGGTCAGCACCCAAGAACCTCACGGAGCTGAGAGGATTCTTTGGGTTATACAGTTACTACAGGCGGTTCGTCAGAGGCTTTTCATAGTTGGGAGCATCGCTCACAGATTTGACCAAGAAGGGTGTCTTTCAGTGGACAGAGGAGGCACAACAGACATTTGAGAAAATAAAGGAGGTTATGAGCACATGCCCTGTTCTAGCCCTTCCAGATTTCTCACAGCCCTTCGTCTTAGACTGTGACGCATCAAGGGTGGGGATTGGAGCAGTTTTGATGCAAGGGGGCCACCCCATTGTGTTTGAGAGCAGGAAGCTCAATGAGTCGGAGAGACTCTATCCTATTTATGACAAGGAAATGCTAGCAATCATGCATGCCTTAACCAAATTCAGGCAGTATCTGGTAGGTAACAGATTTGTAGTGAAGACTGATCACAACAGTCTCAAGTATTTCCTGGATCAGAAAGACCTCAGTGAGAGATAGGAGAAGTGGGTCTCAAAGATCCAAACCTTTGACTTTGACATTGAGTATGTCAAGAGAAAGAGGAATGTCGTAGCAGATGCCTTGTCCAAGAGGCCACCAGGGTGTTCAATGCTGGATGTTTGCACAGATTGGAAAGCTCATTTGTTGGTGGAGTACTCCAAAAAAAAATTTGTTTGTGAGGTGATGGATCGACGGGTGGTTGATGATAGGTACCGGGTTTTAGATGACATCATTTTCTACAAGGACCGGATCTACTTGGTTCCAGAATCTACCCTGAAAGGGAAAATTCTGAAGGTGTGTCATGATTCGCCTACAGCAGGGCATCAAGGGTACTTCAAAACGTATAGGAAGATCAAGGAGAGATTCTGATGGAAGGGTCTCAAGGATGACGTACTAAAACACATCCAGGAGTGCACGACTTGTCAGCAGACACACCCCGCAGGTTTGCTTCAGCCTCTACCCATTCCAGAGCAGAAATGGGAGAGCATTTCTATAGATTTCATTACAAGCCTTCCTCAAGTGCAGGGCAGGGACTATATATTTGTGGTGGTCGACAGGCTGACCAAATTTGCACATTTATTTACCATACCCACGGACTACAACGCCATACAGGTAGCAAAGTTGTTTTTCGGAGAGGTATTCTGGTTGCACGGTTTACCCAAGCAGATAGTCAGTGATAGAGATGGGCGCTTCATCCGCGCGTTTTGGCAGGATCTTTTTCGGTTGGCAGGAACAGAGCTAGCTATGAGTACCAGCTACCACCCACAGACAGAGATCGTCAATAAATGGGTGGAGGGGTATCTAAGGAACTATGTGGGAGGGCAACAGCGCACATGGGTGAGATGGTTGCATATGGGTGAGTATTGCTACAACACGACTTACCATATGTCTATCAGTATGTCACCATTCAGAACATTGTATGGATACAATGCACCCTCTTTTGTTGAGACCGTGTTTGGGGATAGCAAGGTCTCGGGGGCCAAAGACTGGGTGGAGGAGAGTCAGAGGATTCTGCATTCAGTGAGGGAAAACTTGCAGACAACTCAGAACCAACAGAAGATCTATGCAAACAGGCAGAGAGTCGAGCGCAATTTCGAGGTAGGGGATTTGGTTTTTCTGCGATTATAACCATACAGACAATCCTCCTTGAAGAGGAGCGGAGCAGAGAAGTTGAAGCCGAAATTTTATGGGCCATACAAAGTCATTAGGAGGGTAAGTAAGGTGGCATACGAGCTAGAGTTACTGGAGGGTAGAAAGGTTCATAATGTCTCACGTTTCTTGCCTTAAAAAGGTAGTGGAACAGTAGGTCAGCATTTCAGAGGAGTTGCCACCCTTGGATGAGGAGGGTAAGTTGGAGCTAGTGCCAGAGGAGGTGCTCGAGTAGAGAGAGCGCAGGTTGAGGAGCAGGGTCATCAGGGAGTGCTTGGTTAGATGGAGGGGTCTTCCAGTGCAGGATGCCACATGGGAGGGAGAGCATATTTTGCAGCACCCAGGGGCCAGGACTGATGTTTCTTAAGGACAAGCAATCTTGGTAAGGGAGGACTGTGATGTCTCGTTCCCAAGAGTAGGCCAGCAAGGAGTGACTTAGTAGTCTATTTGTTCTCCTAGACTATAGTCAAGAACAAACAGGGAACAAGAGGAGAAATAAGGGTGATTTGGTGGCTAAACGATGAATTCAGCCAAAAAGCATAGGAAAAGTCACTTAAGCCTAAGTCAACGAAGAAATAGAACGAAAAGGTGTTAAAGGGGGACTTAATTAATTAATTACTCACCTTAGGAGGAAAAGTGCCTAGCTTAAGTGATGTCAATGGTGAATTAGATCGGGAAGAGTATAAAGGGAGGAATTCGACCTAATTCCTCATTATGTTATGATTTGATGTTGAGATATTTGCAGAGGAGGAGGAAATTGACCCCCTTGTTGTTTTGTGGATTTCTAGAGGAAACCACCACCATTGATCGGTTTCGGTGTTAAGAGACACACCTTAGCCTATCAAAGATACCATGTTTCACCGTGCATTTCAGGGATCCAGTTCAATGATTGTGCAGTTCAGCCAATGAGGGCGCAAGGGTTAGAGAGAGGGTTTGTGTGGCCGCACGAGATAGTTCAGTATTTGGAAGATTCCTTCCGACCCATTAGAGAGCTAGCCAGGGCACACCTTTTGAGCCACCAGTCGTCAGTTTCTGACGATGGAATCTCCCAAAACGCAGAAAACAATCAATTAGGGCGCAACTCTTAAGGAAGCACATTTGGGGTTCCAGGGAGTATTCCGGAGAAGATCCGAGGAAACCCTTCCAACCCATTACAGAGGAGGCTAGGACGATCGTTTCGAGTCATACATCGTCAGATTCCGTCGATGGGATCACTAGGGTGCACTCCCACAGCCCAAGAGGAGCGCAAACCCCAGGGGGTGACATTTGTAGCTTTAGAGATCGTATCTTCAGTCCGACAGTCACCGGGATTAGCCTAGAGGCCAAGGTGCTTCTTTTGAGACAGTTTCCAGTCCATTCCGACGAGTATCGCCATCAGGGCGAGTTTTCCAGATTCTACAGCAGTTACCGTGAGCTTCCGGACTGCTTTTTGTCGATCTATCTATGCATGCACAGATCAGCCTTCATTCTTCTAATCACGGGTATTTCTTGTTATTTGATTTGTATTCCAGTGACGATCCATGAGATCTAATTGATGATTAGTATATCTGCTTCCATCTTATTATTGCATTTTCTGCTTTTCCTCATTATATATATCAGTGAGTTGTGTTGTCCTTTCTTTCGCATGCATTATCTTTAAACTGCTAAAACACTTAATGAATGAAACACACATGCGAAAATCACCAAGCATGTTCACACATTAACTCAAACGCATCCAGAAACTCCCAGAGTATCAGACTTCAGTGACAAAACCGTAGTTCAGCAATAGATATCCAGATCAGCTCGATCAGGGATATTTCATCCCTTTCATAGGTTTCAATCTTTTATTCTTTCATTTTCTTACTGGGCTATGGTCCTGTTATAAGTGTGCATTCAGTGCATCAGGACAAGGGGTGACTACCATTAGAGAAGGTAGAGCTCAAGTTGGCCTTAAGCTTTATAGGTGGCCTTTATCATTTTTACATAGCATATAGCAGCTGCATCAACCTATGGGCCTTCAGCCCCTTCTTCTCATGAGAGAATGGACCATGACCCATTACCAAAGTTTAGCACACTATGATAGACTCTAGGATGGAAAGTGTTAAGTATGGTGGGTGTTACCCCCCCATGCCTAGGGGTAATTGGAGGAGATCATGTCTCGAGGCCCGCAATGGAGAACATGATCTACACCATGATGATGATGATCAACATGTCCACAGATGGCAGGCCAACAGCCCCCCTCATTTGCCTCCTAGCACAGATCAACCAAGGCTCATCACATTCAAGCAATCCAGAGTATGGGAGATAGTAAGCGATTGTCACCATGAGGTATGTTAGTCCTTCTTTCATGCAAAGTGTTGTGCTTAATTTGTCGCGCATGTGGATGAAGATATTTGGTTGAAATTGGATAATGGATCATCGGTTTGGGAAATTTTATCAGTGGCCTTGTTTCACCTTGGTGGTCAGCTTCTGTTCCCTAGTCCCGTGTTGTCACCGCCCAGGGAAAAGGGGTAATACTGGGGGGGGCTCCCTCCCAATGGTAATGTTCCACTCCTGACCATACTTAACACTTTCCATCCTGGATCCTCTCATAATATACTAAACTTCGGCTATGGACCATTCTCTGATGAGAAGAGGGGTTGAAGGCCCAGAGGTTGTTTCGCAACTACTATAAAAGAATAAGAAAATGATGCTAAAAAATAAAGTGAACATAGCAAAGTAGGACCACCAAAATCCGGTCCAACTTGAGCTCTACTCATTCAGTGCTCCCCTCGATCCCAAAAAAGTAATGCTAAAGCTTGAAACCCTATGAAAGGGGACCCGCAAATTTGCAAATATAAATGAAAGCATGGACTAGAAAAAGGCAAAAAGGGGTTTGAAAAATGGTGGCACGCAAATATTGGGTAACTCAAGAGAAAGCGCACCCTTCACAAAGGCACTCATAGAGATGGATTAACACCATAAGCCATGAAGTAAGCCCTAAACCATATCATTTTCACACTTACTCTTGGTGGGTTTTTACTTTCCCTTGTCACTCTCGGGACCTATCCCTCTACCTGGGTTATTTTATTTCTTGTCTAGGTGACACACCTAATAAGGTTGGATGAAGACCCTCCCATATTTAAACTTGGTAACTCACATGGGGTCCTGGGCTGGTGTGATGCTTGAAGGGGATACTGAGGTGAATTATTTTACATAGCTTATATCTTAAGTTGCAACATACTTTGTATATTTGAAGGACTAATGTTTCTTGTGAACTTTGGCTAACCATGTTTTATACTTTGGCTTGTTTTGAATGCTTCTGATATGGTTCTTGTGGGACGTCCTAGGCTTGTACCAAAAACGTTGTGCCTTTATTGCAGGACTTTGGCACGTGTGATGGAGAGCAGTGGGTCATTCAATGATTCACTACCCTCAGATAATGGCTCTCACATTCTCAAAACCTTGGACGATAGACAGATGAGCCTAGTTTGAGCAGTTATGGTCATTATGCCACACATATGGGCTAGAAGCCCCACAAGCTGGGTAGAGTACCCCAGGGATTTTGTGCACAGAGGATGGAGGACGTTGCAGTAGAAAGTATTTTGACATCACTTGGAGACATGATTGTAGCCCTCTCAGCCTTGGACATGGCCTTTGGAGGCCCTTGACGTCACTTCCTGGCCCTTGACGTCATCTTCTTGGCTAGGATAGGATTTTGATGGATGGACGGGTACCGGAGATGATTGGCATGGATTTGGGTGAGGACACACCTCACTTCATACTCTTTAACCACCAGAGGATGCCACTTGACCTTTGGAGTCCCAACGTTTGCCTTTGGAGGCATGACGTCACCCTCTCCTAGCTTGACATCACACATAGCATGACATCACCCTTTTTAGAGTTTTGAGATATATTTTTGTATTTTGGCATTATGTAAGAGGCAAATTAAAGGGTCGGACCCACTCATATTTTGTAGTTGACAAATTATGTGGACAAATCTATTAGGGTAGCCTCATATAAAAAGGATACCCTCACATTTCATTTTATCATCATCATTTTCTAACCATTTGTGAGAATACTTCTGAAATTTTCGACCTCTAAGGGTTACTAGCTCTTCTTCTCTCACGCGCTATGCTTGGAAGGTCACTTGTGGATGGTTTTTGCTGATTTTGGATGGAAATTTCTGCAATTAGGGTTTTATCTCATGGTTTCTTGGATGAAGTAAGTGAATTTTCTGCAACTTATTCTCATGCTATTAATGTTTCATGGTAAATTTGTTATTTTATGCTAGACGTCTTGCTTGGTGAAACCCTAAGAGAGGAACATAAGTGCTTCTTCCTCTCACGCGGTGATTTTTGTCCAAATTTTGTGAAAGAATCCTTGCTAGGGTTACAATCCTAAAGCCTTAAAAGTGCTAGCACTTAAGGATTTTAGCCCTAGAGTTTTGATCCTTGATCTAATTGAAGTTAAAAGAAGGGAGGAACAATTTCTAGGGCCCTGTTGTTGTCTTTATACACACCTCGGGTCACATGGAAGAAACCTTCAATCAACTGGGTGTGTCCTTGGGAGCAGGTCTATATGACTCAATATTAGTAGGCAAGTCAATATGACTCTATATGACTAATTAATAAACTTAGTGGGCAACACAGTGCCCACTCTTCAATCCCCCCTAGAGAATCGGTGTCTTGTTGTGTGATTGTACATTTTGGTCTATTGATCTATTTGACTATATGGAAATCCATTCAGCGCAATTTCCATATGACTCAATATTGATGGCTAGCATGGTAATACACATTAGACACTAGAATTATATAACCAAGCTAAGGCCTAACCATCAATACATACTCCAGCTTTGGAGGAAATGAGTGAAAAAACTCAAAAATTATAACTCGCTTAAAAATCAATTCAAGCAAGAAATAATTAATAAGTAAAAAAAACACTCTAGAGTAATGCACTCATGACTAAGTCTTAGGAGGCTAAGCATTTTACAAGTTCATCATGCTAGATTCATCTTATTACAATTCCCCATAGGGGTATGGAAATGCGGTATAGAGAAGGAGAAAAGAGTGGCCATAGTGGCTGGCTGGACTTCTGAACTTTGATTTTGAACACATCCATGTTCAATCTTTGGAAGCTCAACTGCAAGTCCACCCTAGTGCAACTTGGTGGGTAACATGCCCAAATGTGCTTGCTTCCTAGAAATCCTTCTCCTCAAGATTCAAAACCTAAGGCCCAAATGTGCTTGCTTCCTAGAAATCCTTCTCCTCAAGATTCAAAACCTAAGGCCCAAATGTGCTTACACCTTAGGATTTGAATCCTACATCTTGGTTGCAATTAGATCAAGTTTCAAGCTTAGTTGTACTTGTTGTTATAAGACTCCATAACCCTTGAAAGGCACTAGTCTCAAAGCATTCTCATGGTGAACTGATCAACAAACTCTTTCTTTCAACTCTCTCAAGCATTCCACTAATTTTACTAACACTAACATTGGAAAACTTGTCCAACAACTTGCTGTTGTTATACAAAGTTTGCTACAGCCATCTAAATTACATTTATTTTTTGCATACACTCATATACTGGTGGCTTAACTTGTTCAGATATTGCCTTAAACAATTGGATATTATTCTAGTGGATGTATGCTAAGTTTTCATGGTCAATTGTTGCATTTCTGATAATTAATTGTTGCTGCTATTACAAATCATTTAATGCTGTTATACAATTATTTATTGCTGCAAATTTGTATCAGCCATTGCCACTTATCTTGTCTAGTGTCATAAGAGGTCATTCTTGCATAATTCAACTTGGAAATCGTTACATATATGCAACAAAGTGTTCTTGTTCCAGACAGGTACTCAAACAACTTCATACCTCTTCTACTACCTTGACCTAGACCTATCTTTCCGTGATCAAGGGAGGGGGTGGTAGACTTGGCTACTATACTTGCTACTTTGATCCCTTGAGGTCACCAGGGAAGGCTCCCTTGTGGTGGACCTCTTCCATCACTAAAACAAGGGAAGTTCTTACTAAGGTGACAATGGTAGGATCTTCCATAGTTACGCAAGATTTGGAGTCTTGTGTTGGGCTTTGCATAAGTACAAATCCTGCGATAACAGTGGGGAATGGAATGTTACCCTTGTAAGGGCCCCCTAGTAGTACCCCTTTTCCCGAAGATGACAACACGGGACTAGGGCACAAAAGTTGACCACCAAGGTGAAACAAGGCAACAAACAAAACTTTCCAAGCTAGTGATCCATTATCCAACTTCAACCAATGATCATCATCCACATGCCCAGTAAATTAAGCAAAACAATTCGCATGAAAGGACTAACATACCTCACAGTGACATTGGCTTACCATCTCCCATACACTTAGTTGTTTGGATGTGATGAGTTTGGTTCATCTATAGCTGTAAGAGGCAATCTGAGGGGGGGTGCTAGGCTGCCATCTATGGACATGCTGATCATCATCATGATCGGGATCATTGTCTCAATTGTGGGCCATGAGACATGATCTCCTCTAGTTACCCCTAGTCATGGGGGAGTAACATGAACCATATGAAAGGGGTACATATGCCAAGGTATAATCTACATATAAGATAAACCACCAAAGTGCTAGGGAAAACATTCTAGGCATCATGCACCACCACATAACATATAAATCATGTCCCACCACCTAGTTTAGTACAACATAAGAAAAAGGGAACATGTGTAACACCCCCTCCTAATGACATTAATAATATAACATCACCATGCCAAATCACTAAGATGCTCCAAAGACTATATAGTGCCATGTCAATACCTCATATCAACATCATCCAACCCCTTGGGGGGTTCGAAGTTAGAACCATCATACATAAGCCAAAGTGTATCATTCTCTAGTTATGATGAACAAGTGTACAAATGCAACACCATGATGAGGTAGCATGCTCCATAACCATCAAAAGACATTCAACCATGAAGAAAGAACCAATAGAGGAACCATGGCAATCCATCACTAAGGAGAAATGAGCCTCCTCCAACCAAGGAAAACAAGCAACCAAGTGATATCATGATCTCCAAATAAGCCAAATACTCATGAAAGTATCATCCTGCAAAGTTCTAAAATGTGTGATAAACTCACACGGGGTTAACCCTCATATGCCATATGAGTGGTAATAGTAAATAATGTAGAGGTGAAAAGGATTCCACCAAGTTAAGTGGGAGACATCTCATAGGTTAAGTCTGTAAAGATGACCTGGAAGACATAAATTTTGACATAAAGGAAAATCACTCCATGCAATATAGATCATTTCGAAGGTCGTGAAGCAAGTAAAAATGCACTACACTAACAGCCATAATAAATTAATAACAGGAACCCATGAGAAAGTGCAATCTCTCTTGTGTTAACACTCTTTTCAATAAAATTGCAAAGTAAGACAATAAACAATGAAAGTTATAGATCTTTATAGTATGTAGCTTTGCTTAAAGACAAGAAAGAGACAAAACCCTCTCAAACGACTTTTCAGAAAGAAAAAGACAAAACTTTCTCCAATGACTTTTCAAAGCATATATAACCAAATTAATATATTCAAATGTCCAATGAGAAGATGTACAATAGATCAAATTGATTTTGTAAACATCAAAGAGGAAGTATTATCACTCCAAATGAGCATTGCTACAGTAATTTTGGAACAAAGAATGATGAAAGAAAAAAATGATCTCCCTAAAATTACAAATAGCTACAAAATCAATGTAAAACAAATATAAAAATAACTAGTTACCCATTTGTATAAATTCCAGAATCCACTCGTCCTATCTGTAACAAAGAAAAGTTCTCCTGCAACACAAAGATAGGATAAGAAAATATAATTTTGTTAATGTTCAATAAATGACCATAAAGTTGGTCAATGGAACTGAAAAGTACAGTGAGAATAAATGCACAGTGGGAGTGCAAATGCAAATTCTCTCATTACTCTACTAAAATTGGAAAGAAGAATTAACTAATTAGCCAATAGAAATAAAATAAGTAGTGCAGATACAAAACCATGCCAATCATAGAATGAAGGCATCAAGGTGTCCAAGAACAAGAAGCAAAATGACAGGAGAGATGAAGAACAAGGCTCCCATAAGAGTCATTACTAACCAGAAAGGGGTCTGTTACTGCTCAAACTCTACCCTAGAAGGAAAAGTCCTAACCTCAACAGGAGAGCCTAGAGGCACTATAGGCAAGCTACCCACTGTCACCTCGGTAGCCTTGCCCCACACTTAGTAAACTAAGCTACCCTAGCCTGAGGAGGAATCCCTATGGTCTATCTAGCCCAATCAATTGTAGCAAGGGAGAGTTATTTGGACTAGATTAACGAAGACAACTAGCAACTTCTACTCACTTTCAATGATAAAAACAAGTTATGATAGGCAGGTTGCTTGCTAAATTAATAAGCCTTTAATGATACAAAAATGAGATGAGTGTGCTTCTGTTGTAAAGTGTGACTTTATGCTTGGAAAATAGAGAAAAGTGAACTTGCTCAACTTCAATGGAATCATGAAATACAACACTTGAATATGGAGCATAAGCATTAGACATTGAGAGTCTTTGACATCATCAAGATATCATCTTTATTAAAGATATCACAGTTAAGCGCATAGTATTAACTCTGGTTTTAGGGCAGCAAGATGAATTATGCACGATGTCAAAGATTATCAGTATGAACATATGTAACTTCAGCACCTTGGTTTATTGCTTTGTATGCATGTAATTATTGGACAGCAGAATCAAAGCTTGAGACCATTATGTGCAAGGTTATGAAATTACTTTGCTCATATAAACTAGCTGCTGTTATGTATAACAGTGAGGACAGCAGAGTGAATTATACTTGTGTTGCCGTCCTTATACACACTTGCAAACGTGAGCTAAGTCCTGCTCACTATGTGTGTCCTTAGAGGCACAATACCTAGGTTCAAAGCCCACGCTGTCACTTTGACTTGAACCTCTTCCGTCTAGGCTTACTCCTAGGGAAGCCAAGGGGGGTAGACCCTAATTACTATGTGAATTATTAGATGAATTCTAGGAGTTAATTTTAGTTTTTTAAAGGTGAGGGGAAACTAGCCTATATGTCAAGCAAAAATGCAAATGCAAATCGTTAGAATGAGAATCAAGCCTTTCCCTAAGTCAACTATGACTAGTGCCTAAGGCTGGGCAAGGGGTCAATTAGATTATACAATCAAAAGAATTGAATACAACTTATACAAGAGACAAATAATGTTATAGGATACAACAAGAACTACGTTACAATTGAGATATACAACTTGAAATGATACAAATTAAATATTTGGAAGATAGCTTACAATGAGAAAATAAACTAGAT
>SNQJ01S0107869.1:34466-45646 GCA_010110895.2 Picea sitchensis | reverse complement strand
CCTCCAGCAAACTCTGGAAGTTTGATCTTCTGCAACTCTCGTGTGATGTCTTCAGGTGGAAGTGCTCCCCCTTAATCCCTTGACGCTTCTGGATTACCCGTTCCAGATGGTGGGGGTTCCACTTCAGTCCCTGCCGGTTGGCGCCCTTTTAAAGTCTCGTTAATGGCTTCCAACGAGCGCAGTATGAGGGCTAGTTCGGGTGATGGTGCTGGTGGCGCTGGTGGTGTTGGCGGTGCCCGTGACGATGCTCCCTTGCCTCGACCCCTTCGAGTCCTGATCATCTTGTATGCCTTAACCTGCATCACCCCAAAGTTATTAGGGTGAGTTCCAGGACGTTTCAATTTGGTGCTACTTAAACTTAGAAACAGGGTTAGGTGTAAGTTTTCTTTACTTGTCTGTAAACAGACATTACTCCATTAGGGGATTGACTAGGTTTGGGTTAGGATTAAGCGTCTAAGCTTGGTTAACATCAAACTTTAAGGTAGCTTAACCTTACACTTAAATAAAGTAATTAATTTAAAATTATTATTACACTAATTTAACCCAAATTAACTTTACTTGGATTTACTAACTTGACCTTTTTAAAATAAATTATTTATACTAAATTATTCAATTTACTTTAAATTATTTTTACACTTTAAAATATAAAAATCAATAATCAGACACACATGGATTCGGGCACGCATGGATTCCACGTGCCCACCTAGCTTCCTCTAGTTCCCTCGTATCTAACCCCAAAATTCTACACCTGTCAGCTCTTCGAATCCCTACGCGTCCTTCCTCTGCCTCCACCTTCTCATCCACTAGGACTTTCCTCGCATCATTCTTTCTCCACCACAGATCTTGCTGTAGCTCTGGTCTGAGGTTCCAAGAATCTCGCCGCCATGGCTCGCCTCCTCTCCATTGTTCTAAGCACTTTGCTAGCACTGGGTATTGTTGTATCTGCTGCCAGATCATTTTGCAGAAATAGAATATATTGATATGGTCATTGACAAGATCTAGGACCTGGAGTCCAGTCTCTTTAAAATATTGGGAACCAATCCCAAGTCTGTACACTTTGCGGAGTTCGCTCTTAGGTATGGTAAGGGGTACGGTTCAGTCCGCCAACTTGTGCACAACTTCAGTACCTTCGTGAAGAACGTTGAGTTGATTGAGTCAAGAATTTGCATAAACCTTCCTTATGCTGTGGCAACGAATGGTAATATCCTATTTTTTTTTTTGCAGTGCGAAATAAAAAAAATGATTTGCTTGTAATTCCAGCCCTGTACGGATTTTGGCATTTTGCTTTCAATTTATTTCCTTTGTATTTATAAATTCATTCATCGGTGTATACATGTTGTTATATGTGTATATATGTATGCATATACATTGTCTTTCCGAATTTCCCACGGCCTTCTGTACATAACCGTGAAACCACTTGACGCAGATGAGGTCCTTCTATTACCCCGCAGGGTCTTCTCCCGACCTCCTGCTCACAAGATCGTTCAATTTCATCAACCGAGCTGAAGTGGCTCTTTGGATTCCCCCCGGGAATCACTGGTCAATATCCGACCCACAGGTCTTTCCCATTTCTTCATGGCCTCTGCCCCGGACCGCGCCCAAATTCCCCACAGGAATCCTGTTTATCGGGCTTCGGGGTTTCGTAATCCCCAATGTCGAGAATTTCTGTTCCTTCAAACTCCCGATTTCCGATTCACCGATACGACACTTTATGTACTAGCCCTCCAGGCTAGACATCCATCTTATATGACCGCATTTCCATGTGACCCCAACCCTGTCCTACATCAGAGTTTCGGGGTTCCAAATGTTGAACCTCACAAGTCCTTAGGACTTGCGATTCTCTGATCCCCGATATGCTCCTAGCGCATTATCCCTCCAAGCTAAGCTCGTGGTCCCCATGACCTCTCCTATGTGACCGCAGTCATACTCCCTGTCGAAATTCGGGGTTTCGCGACTCTCGCTGTCATGAACCTCTGTCCTCACAATCTCCCGATCACCGATCTTCCGATACGGTGCTTTGTGCGTTAGCCCTCCTGGCTAAGCCCTTGGCCCATATGACCATTATCCGACAAGGCCACAGCTTTGTCCTCCCCCCCATCGGGGTTTCGGATTCCCGATATCCCGATACCCGATACGCCTCTTCCTTGCGCGTTAGCCTTTTCCGGCCATACCGAGGTCCATGTGACCTTCTCTGGTGTGACCGCTGCCTTATGGCTCCCCATCGGGGTTTCGGTCCTTCTCAAGCAAGAGTTTCATCACTTCTAAAATTTGCGATGCCATTTATCGTTTACTTTTGGACAATGAATGGTTAAAAATTTACAAAATATAAATTTTCAACGCCCCTTTAAAAATTTATTTAAAGCGGGTTATAACTTTAAAGTTGCGAGTTTTTCCTTTAATGTTTAAAGAAATCGGGATTCGGGGTTTTCCGTAACAAATGATCTATGTAAATTGAATCATGAAACCCCGATCTCCGATTTCACGATGTGATTAAGTCTTAATTAAAACATCAATTAATTAATTCTTTTTAACAAAGGTTTAAGAGTTAAGTTAATTACGTCGCGTTTTCGGGGTTCGCGATTTCGTAGTGCATGGATACTTTGTCCACGAAACTCACGATATCCCGATCCGCGATGCAATCTACCACCTGTCCACCGTTGACCCTTCCGTGGGCCCCACTGTCCCTTGGCCCATCGGGAAATCGCGTTTCGCGATTTCACTACTCTTGTTGCTATGTTCCCGGGACTCTCGATATCCTGATTCGCGATGACAGCGGGCTTCCACTACGGAGCTTTCCACTTTTCAGAGAATCGGGCCTCGGGTTTCCGAACTGTAAGGACCTCTCGTCCATGGGATCCGTGATTTCCCGATTCACGATGACCCGATGGACGACCTCCTGTCGGGACCTTTCCCGATGGCTCCGATCACTGCCACACGTCCCAAGAACGGACGGTCTTGATCGCCTCTCGTTGTTTCGGGGTTTTCGATGCTCCGATGTCAGAAATCCTCTGTCAACTCAAATCCCCGGTAGCCGATATACCGACGGGTTGTTCGATCTTCGCCACGTGTCTCTTCAAACGGACGGTCCAAATCAATCCTTGGGACTCGTCATTTCCTAAAACCGCAAACACTTACCCTCGCGACCCCCGATGTCCAGATCTCCGATATGGCGAATGATCATGCGACACCTGTCAGGATGTTTGATGCATAATGCGAAATTTCCCACTCTAATGCATTTGTATCCTGCATAATAGACAACTCTCTTTTTGGGATAATGATAGTTGTGTGAGCAATATGTGGTGTCAAAATTGCTCTCTTCGGCACGGTTAAAATTTGTATGGGTCTATTGTTCCTGAGATTTTTCATTATTAAAATTCACCGAGGCTAATATAGGCAAGTAGTTTACACCATTCCCGCGCAATACAAGTCTTCAAAAATTTCCTTTTTCCTACTGTGCATTGGCAGTTCCTCTTTTAGGTAAGTTCGAGATAAAGTAGGCCTTTTCGAGGTCTTGCAAAAGTCCTATTGCATTTTATATAGTATAATTCATGTAGTTATTGAATCTTGCCAACTTCAAGCCTTCGATAGAAGCTTCCCTCGATATTTTCATCGATTTCAGGTATCAGTTTTACCCGAAACTTCATTGACAAGTATTGCTCAAATAAAATTAAGTTATCACCTCTCTTTTCGTGCTTAATAGCTTTATCAGGCTGCTTTAAGGGTAGCCATTTCGTGGGAAGTGATCCTTCAAACTATCTGGTTTGCTGCCACTATTTTAAAGGGCGTTCCTTTGAATATTCAGACTAAGACTGTATTAGCCATTTATGATCCAGTAAAAGGGTATTACCTAAAGCGATTGCTTGTGATATATATGAGACCATTTGCTTGGATAATGTAGGGGTGTTATCTTGAGTATATTTTCTGATACTGTAACAGTCATATTGGGTCAAGCTGAATGTTTCTTGACACATTCTACTAAGACGCAAATGACGTGTTTTGCTTACAGGTTAAGCGTGGTTGGAGTTAGCGTTTGGGGTTTTGGCCCTTAGGCCCAGATTTCGAACTAAGACGCTCTGATACCATATGTAACAACCAAATATTTCTAAACATCATTTACTTTCATAAGCAATTTATTTCATGAACTGAGATAATAACTTCATAACATAACAACAATCTTCATAATAGCAACTTCAGTAACTTAAATTTATCAATGAATAATGATTTCATGGCAGAATGAAATAAACACATAGTTTAACAAATTACTTGGTTCTGATGCTAATTTCTGTTGCCTTGCTGCCTTGTTGTTGCCTTCCTCCTACCTGATGCACAGACCAACCCTGCCACAAACAAAGAATAACTGCCCAAACCTACTGTCCTCCCTGCCAACTAGGAAAACTACCTAGCTCCAAGATATCTATGGATATCCTGGCCCCCGTGCCCAAAACCTCCAGCAACCCGGTGCCTCAACTGATTAAAAGTGCCACAGCCAGAACTCTACCGCTCCCTGCAAATCTCACAATCCTTCCAGAATCCATCCTCCCTCGAATAATCCCTCACGTAAACCTCCCTCCTTCCTTATTCCCCCTTCACCGACCCATGCCTTTACTTCTTCAACCACCCCCATGCCTATCCCTTATCCTTCCTTTAATGTTTTATCTCCTCGGGATTAACAGGTTATCCCTTGCTAGGTACGTAACCATTTTATAACATATATCATTGATCTCTTAGATTTATTCCTCAGGTCATTAAATGTAATTTGTAGTTAAATTATTAATTAGTTAATCACAATTATATCCTTTAATTAATTTTACTTTATAATTCTTAACATTTATCCAACTAGGGTCATTACAACATGGGCTAAAAAAACACCCCTTTTTATAATGGCTGGTAAAGACAAGTGCCCTAAGTTGAGTAACTTAGTATTGTTTTAATGAATTATAATTTGAAAGAAACATATGCATGGCTAGAAAACAACTTTACATTTTTGTTAAGGTATAAAAGGTGATGTGTACTATAATATAGTGTGCATTAAAAGTTATTTAATCTTATAGACTTGTTAATCGCTAGTTATTTTGGATCAGTTTGTTATAGGATAAATTGTTTCCATTAGACAATGTACTTTTTGATACATGTAAAGATGCTAGAAAAGTGTTGTTTGATTTGGATATTAACTACAAATTATAAAAATATTGTATCTTATATAAAGGATGACATAAATATAATTATGTGTGTCCAAAATGCAAAACAAGTGCCTCCCTCTCTAATGTAAAAGGGAAAAAAATATCACAAAATGTATTATGCCACTTACCCATAATTCCAAGATTGTAGTCCACATGTTTCATTGTAAATATTTAGCTAAATATATGTATTGGAATGCCAAAAATAGGAGTGGGAATGACGTATTGTGTATTCCTGAATATTCTAAGGAAATGGAGAACATAGAGAATATGTGGCCTAAGAGGTTTATATGTGAACGATGAAGTATAAGTCTTGGATTACTGATGGATGGAGTGGGTACATTATCTTTTGAGTCTATAAAATATACAATTTGACTCATTCTCCTAAAAAGTTATAACATCCCTCCTTAGATGGATATGCAAAAAAAAACCTTTGTTGTTGTCTCTTATTTTGATAGGAAAGCATCAAGTTAGAGACATGGGCATTTATTTTAAGCCATTGATATAAGAGATGTTTCTCCTATGTAATGGAATTCAGATGTATGATATTTCATCACATATATGTGAAAGGTACTTTGCAATGTACGATGTGATTTGTTGGGAAATCCATGACTTTTCAAGGTTGGCAGTATGCTTAAGTATAACCTTTCTTTTAGAATAGTGTACACATCATTTAATTGATTATAATTTAATGGGGTTTATAAAAGACCGATGCATCATATCTATTTTTATTACTTTTGTGATTTACGAGGAAGGAAAAAAGGATATTGGCTTGTCCATGATGTGGTGAGGAAATGTGTTGAAGGTACTATTAAAGTTTGTGTGAGTGTTCTATGAAGGACATAGGTTATTTTAGTAGGAAAACCATAATTGTATTCAAATTAAGAGACTTTTTAATTAATATATGGAGGTAAGACGCCCTCCTCATATCATGGTGCCAATATATTAGTAAAAGAAGATTCAATATTGCATTTAATTGGTTTATGGGATCATCATACTCATATTTTAACCATCCCACCTTTATACTATGTTATTACCCTCATCCTTTTTTTCCATATATCCACTCCACCTTCCACTATGTTACCACTCTATCATTCTACCTTTACATCATGTCAAACTCTATCATTCTACCATTTTCTATATTTAATTGTCACCATCTTACCTTCCCACCTTGCAACACCCGAACATTTCCTTTCCATGTAGTGTGTGGAAATATCATACCTTCATCCTATGCTCTGGTATTCCACACCTCCATGTCACCATTATCTTTGACTATGAACTTGCCATTAGTTCACAACTATTCATGCATTTAAGCCTCTCTTGTCTTGTAATGAACTTCATGTATTTATAGCTTTTTATATTCAATTTAGCATCATTCAGGAAAGATTTCCCTTATGATTTCCATGATGGTACTTTAGGTGTAATTAAAGTCCATTGAGAATATATCCACCCATAGTCAATACACTATTCAATTGTTTTCATGGCAAAAAGGAGACACAAGCAAGATGACTCCTAAAAAAACCTCAAGCCATATTGGAGACATTGTCAACTCTTTGGCATAAGGGGATACATACTTCCACTAGATTATGGCATATAAGTGGTATGCTAAGGAAGGGAAGAAAAAGGAGAGTAAGGTTTGGAAATTCAAGTTGGTGAAGGTAGGGTGTGTACCTGAAGAATTTGATTTCTAGGAACTGGTTTAGTGGTTTTCTAAGTGTTTTGACCCTTTAGTGGTTTTTTAAGATGATTTTGTGGGAAGGATTAGGTAGATGGCTATTAGTACTAAGATTGATATAATAATTTTAGAATCTTGAACCCTCCTTATGGGGAAGGTAAAATACTTCCATGAATAGCAGTTCACCTATATTTGTTTGTTTGTCTTAAAGGGAAATTATTACTTGTTGTCGAGGTTTGCTTGTGATAGGTTAAATATTCCTAGCAATTTTTTTCCAAAAATAGCATGTGGTTTGTTTTATTCAATGGAAGAAAGAGGAAAGAGTTCATTCCTACTCCTTTTAAGTCTATGGGAGTTACCATAAGAAGCATGATTCATTTGGATAAAATGATAGAGGGTCTTCAATCACTTGAGCTAAATGAAATTGATGTTATACAAGGTTACAATCCTTGAGGGATTTTCAATGATCACATGGTCACAACTAAGACTAGAAAATATTTTTCCTAGCCTAACAATATAAATAAGGGAGGAGGTGATAATGAAGACAACTACATGGAGGTCAAAGAAGTGAGGTTCACTAAAGGGCTTGGATGTATCTTATTATGATCTATATAATTTATTAACTCGAATACAATAAACAATAAGAAGGAAATCCAAAGAAAGGGAGTGAAAAATCCAATTATTGAGGGTTCGCCTCCTTTGAAATAGAGAGGAGGATTAGGAATGAGTGGTAGGGGTGGTTTTGTGGCATTTCCTTCTTGGGCTAATGCACATATGGAAAATGACATGGAAGTAGATGACCAAAAAGATGCATTTCCTTCTTGGGTTAATGTGCATATGGAAAATGATATGTTAATTGAGAAGGATGATTGTTAATCTATTATTCATACTTTTGAAGAGAATTTTTTTATTTACATCATGCCGAGTTTGATTCTCAACCTAGAAAACTCTGTATTAAAAATGTTAAAATCCAAAAAAAGAATATTCTAAAGAATAATAATACTATACTAAATATTAAGAGTCTAGAAATAAAGAAAACAAAAAAAATGCACAAGGCCATGTAAAGAAGATTCTAGAGAATAATAATACTATACTAGATACTAAGAGTCTAAGAACAGAGAAAACAATAAAAATATATCATATTTTATAAAAGAGAAAATGCATGAGAACATCATCTTAAGGAACAAGGGTTGCATGGCAACGCAGTCCCTGCCGAGTCAGTTGGGAAAGACATGTTGAACAATGAAACTTAATATAATTAAATGCACAAGTAATGAATATTTTTTTTCCAAAAGATAATAATTGAGGGTTGTTTGTTATTCAAAATGTATAATGAACCTCTAAGCTAAATGGAACTATAATATTCATAAATATAATAAATAATATATTAGATAATAAATATAATATAAATATAATAATGCATAATAATAAATACATAGTAAAACTTTTTATATTTAGATGTGGTGATTGGTGAAATTCATTGATTATGTAATTAATTCTACTTATTGAAAGACGTGAAGGGAGCAATAACACTTCAATTCTATCAACCAATTAAGAATGATAAAGACAAATATTTTTATTATATCCAAAAATATATATTTGTTTTCCTATGTTAAACATTACATTGCATACACAAATTTATGGTCAAAAGCAAATTAATGTCACATCAAAAGCAAACTTTTTTTTTTCCATGAAAAAATTCCCTCAAATTTATATTAAGTATAAATTCATTTACACAATAAAGCTACAGTTGTAGCGAAGAAAGACCATACAATAAATAGAACAGATCCCTTACAAGTAATCCTGTCTCCACTGTCTAATTCGCCCAGGTTGGTAGTCGCCCATTTCTAATGGAGTCGCCCCTACCGCTGGAGGATGGAAAAACTGCGATCTTAGAATCGATCAGAGAACAATCCTTAATATCTCCCAACCGAGAGAGCTATGGCATCACTCTGTAACTAAAAAACAGCAGTACTAGAGGAGGCTTCAATCTCCTTCGAAGAGATTGTAGGAGGTAATTTGACTCTCATATCCTTTATCACTATGGTAAACCGAGAGCCTACCAACCACGCCACTTAGTGCCCTCTTTGATAGAGCATCAGCAGCCGAATTATGAATCCTGGGAATATGGCTGAAATGAATGTCGGAGAAGTTGATAGCCAGCTTCAACGTTTCTTGTTTCCATCCTTCTAAGTGGACTGAATTGAGCTTACATTTTTGATTGGATTGGTTGATGGACTCCCTTTCGAGAGAGGAGAGCGAGTTAAAGAGAGATGGACATAGATTAAAGATTTTAGACGTCAATGATTCCGGGTGTCCAGGTAAGGGAGGGGAAGGAGGGTCCAGGGGTGAAGCCGATGGCTCGAGCGATGGGTCAGCAACCATATAGTCCGGAGGGTTTAGGTGCAAGTCTGCTTCTTCAGAAGGGAGTGACCAGGAATTACCTGGACAGTTTCGGCGGATATGTCCAGTTTCTCAGCATGAGTTGCATCGGAAAGGTATGCCAAGGTAGTCCAGGGACTGGAGAGACTTCCGACCTCTCCAAACGATCTCCAGGTTTTCAGGCAGACCTGCAGTGATGTCTATCTCCACTAGTACCCTGCCCATCTTTCTCGAGGAGCCCGAAAGAGAACCTAAATCGAAGGAGATGAACTTTCCCAATGAGTCCCCTATAGCTCTGATGGCTTCTTTATTCCAGAATTGGAGAGGTAGACCCGGAAGGAGCACCCATAAATGTCTGTACTGGAAATAGTCTGTGTCAGGGTTGAACTCCATTCTCCATCGCTTCAGCATGAGGCTGCTGCCCCCAAATACCCATGAAAAGGATAAAAGCAGAGAGGCATCTTCAAGTGTTCTGCAAAGGAAGCCAAGCCAGCCTTTTTTTAGATACAAGACTTCCGGACAGTAACCGATGAGAGGAGTCCACTCAGTCTTTACCCAGTCCTCGAGAGGAGGTGGGCTCAGTGCTTTGTAGGAGATGCGGCCTACCAGGGCACAAAGAGACATTTTACAGAGGTTTTCCAATCCTACTCCATCTCCTAGAACCAGTCTCTTATTTTTTCTGTTAGACTTCCAAGCCTTGCGACCCAGGGAAGGCACTCGGTGAGCAGATAGAGGGATCCTAGTGATCTCAGGCTCGACGAGATTAGTGGAGTGATTTGGGGGAGTCCTATCAAAAAAAGGAGGAGTGGATCTCGGGAGAGGAGCACAAGTCTGGGCTGGAAGTTCTGACACAACTGGAGTCGCAGAGGTAGAGGTAGGGCAAAGGGGAAAAGGCTTGGGGGGGAGGGTCGGATTCCTTCTTTCCAGGGAGTCCACTTGCTCGAAGAATTCAGTCTGTTTCCAGATAATTTCATCAGTGGGATTCATAAGTGCATTGGTCATCGCGTCCATTGCAAAAAGAGTTGACTGGGGACCGCAGAAGGCCCACTAGTTCCACCAGGGTAAGGATAACCAGGGATGGTCACTGATAGCACAGGTCAAGACAGTGGAGCGGTCCCTATATGGACTAGAGGACAAAAAGGAAGAAAACAATGATCCAGTCGGTGCATAAGAGACAAAAACTAATACGATCAAGAAAAAAACGACTTACTATCTGCAGGGAGAAGGAATACAGTCAGGTAAAGGTGAACTGCGGTGCGGTCAGGAGATCAGAATAGACTTAAGAGTTGCCTGGGTCACCAGCTCCAATTCAAGGGTAACCTGGAAGAAACGTTGCCTGGTTGAAGAAACGATGCCTGGTTCTATGGCTGTCTGGATTGCCATGGTTTGAAATTTGTCAAAAGCAAACTCATTGCTATAGTCCCATGGCAGGACTAATAATGTAATGTAATAATTAATTAATACATCAATTCATTATTAATAAATTAATAAAGTAATATATTAATAATAAATTAATAAAATAATAATATATTGATTTTAATGTATTTAGTAAAACATTATTAAATTATTAATACATTAATGTATAATGTAACATATTAAAGTATTAATACATTAATAATGTAATGTATTAATTAATTAAGACATTCATACATTATTAATTAATACATAAATATTAATACATCAATAAAGTAATATCTTAATAAATACATTATTAAATTATTGATACATTAATATATTTATTGAAAATGACTATGGTTGACAATGATCATGGTTTCTTATGGTCTCAATTACATTAATACATTAATGATCATGGTTTCTTATGGTCCCAATTATATTAATACATTAATGTATATAATTTATTAATTTAATTAATTAATATATCAATACATTTTTAATAGATACATTAGTAAAGTATTGATACAATAAAACATTAATAAAGTCTTAAT
>SNQJ01S0107868.1:18523-29561 GCA_010110895.2 Picea sitchensis | reverse complement strand
ATAGGCCCTTTGATTCACTTCATATCAGTGAACTTGGTCGAGAACAAGTCCTGATATTCGTGCAATAACTCTGTAATCTTATCAATGGTAGTAGTATCCCAATAATCTTCGACATTGGCAAGATTCAGTGTCTCCTCTGTCCCAATATTGACTTTCTTTCTTTTGATCGGTTGTCCTATGAATGAAAGCTCAACTCCTGGTCCTTCCACATTTATGTGGCCTTCTGTCTTAACAATGTTTACCTTCCTTGAATCATCATCTTCATCGACATTAATGTTGTAACATCCTTGCAATTTATGGAATGGCGTGGTCCATTCATCCTTTTCTTTCTCCAAAGGGAGGCCAAATGCCTCCTTAAATAATTTTTGTCTCACAATCTCTAATGCTTGGTCTATTGAAGGAAATTCACTTTCAAACAAAAAGGTGGTTACAAAATTCTGGATCATACCTTCCCAATCTGAAGTGACGAGGCACAACTCTGCTTGAAGGTACCAGTTGATAGGGATCATGTCCAGCATTTTAATGGATATGTGCACCCATTGTTCTCGAGGAATGTCACTCCAGGCCTATTTGCAGTTTCTCACATGGTCCTTTGGGAAACTTCGACCTATGTAACTCACTTCGCATCTTCCTACTTGTGTTGAGAACCATGTTGTCATCAAAGTTCAACATTGTGTCCAGTCTCTGATGTTTCCTTTGTGCGTCCCCCATCATCTTACTGGTGTGGATTTCATGTCCTTGTCCATTTCCAACAGCCTATGTTGTGTTGGTACACTTGTCTCAAACTCTGATAAGAATTTTTCTAAAGGGTTCAACCCATCAAATGTGGGTAAGTTACTCATTGTTCTGTCGATCTAGTGAACCTCTCTGGTTAGTCTAGCACATCTTCTTGTAGAGACTTCATACATATGGTTCTACTAGTTCTCCAACACTTCTTCTGAGTCTGATGAACATGTGTTGTCTCTTATCCATCTCAGATTCCCATCAGCTATAGGATTGATATAATCCTGCTGTCTAGCTGTGAGTTTGTAGATGTTTTCCAGTTCATACACATGCTCTTCTTCTCTGATAGGCTCTGTGTATCAAGGACCGTCATCTAGATATAAAGATGCAATGACCTTAAGTCCATCTCTTTCAAATGTCATACACCTCTTCTTTAGATCAACAATAGTAAAATTGTTGAAGGCCCAATCAATTCCTAATAATGCAAGATAAGGGAAGTTGTCATCAATAATTTCAATTACTTCAAAATTTTCAAAGTTTCTAAGTGCATTGATGTCCATAGGGACATGCTCCAATCGTCCAAATAGGATGATATCTTGTTGATTAGCCATTCTAATCCTGATAGGGGAATAGATCAATTTCAGTTTTACCATCACTGCCCAAGTTTGCTTCGTCATGACATTGACCTCCGACCCTAAGTCGAGGACCACATAGTCTATATCATATTCTCCTATTTGAGCATTCAGGTGTAATTCTTTATTTGTCCTTCTCCTTTTCCCAATTTGGTGCACTACCCTATTTAGTAAGGAGTCTATCTTTCCTAGCTTATACTGGTTGATTAAATATTGTAATTCTTGTACAACGCTTTTATCTTGAATCAACTTAACATGAGTTTACAAAAATTCCATGAGTTTTCTTACCTCGTTTCCTTCTGTTGGCAATGCAGACTGATCAAACACCTAAGGCATGCCATATTATTTGATTTATGGTTGTTTATTTGATGAATACCCTTGATCTCCTTTGAACTCTTTTCTTGCCTCCTCAAATATTTGTCTTTCTTTCTTAGCATCGAACATTGGGGTCTTCTCTGTAGCTTTCCTAGCTCCGTGGTCCTCTGCAGTCTTTTCTTGGACTTATCTATCTTCTCCTGTAGCAATGCCTCCTCGAGTGATAACAACGACTCTAGGGTCTCCTCCGCGAGGTTCATCATATATCAGTTGTACTTGTGGGTTTTGCTGAGTTCCTCATCTTTCCTGAAGCTTAGCTAGCAACAAAGGGTAGTCCTCGATGACATGATCAAAGTAATTGCAATAAAGGCAGGTTGTGCAAGGGTTCTGGAAGTCCCTCGCTAAATGTCATGGCTGCGCCCAGTTGTAACAGATTATTTTTCCTCGTCCTTGACCCATACCTCCTCCTCATCCTCGTCCTTTGTATCCACCATGAGGATTGAAACTTCCTCTTCCTGGAGAATTATACTATGCATTGTTTCCTTCTTGGTGTACTTCACCTTGGATCTTGTATATGTCTCTTGATATTTCGTGCATCAGATCAAAATCCCTACAATATATATCATCATTCCCTACATATTTAAAGAATGTGCAGTACAATTTTGTGAGTGTCTGAACATACTTCTGCATATAATAGCACTCACCAGGGCAATGTTGGTTTTTGCATACTTCGCACCAGGGCAGGTTAACTTGCTTCAAGGGGCTCAACGCTCTTGAGGCCAAATATTCATGAAATAGGGGACAATGTTCTTTATCATGACCTTCAGATATGCATCTTACACACTAGATATCTTCTCTTTTGTCCTTTCCCTTGTCCTTATTCATATCCTCAACCTGCACAGACAAACTAGTCAGCTGGCTCAAGATCTGACTCATGCATGAGCTAGATTCTCCCATAGGTGTTGATTCAAGCTTCATGGTGATCTCCAAAGTTTCTACCTATGATGCAACATTCTACTGCATCAGGGGAACTATGATGTGTTGTAAAAGAGAAGTGATGAACCATTATTTGTTTTTCTCATCTGGGATCTTAAAAGTCAATCGACCTGTTAGGGTCTTGAATCTTTGATCGAACTCCCAAACAGGTTTGACTACCTTCTGTTTGATGTCCTTCAGCTCAGTAATACACTGTGACTCCGAATTAGGTTTTTTAAACTCTGCAACCAACACGTTCTTGATCTCATTTAGTGGCTTAGGCTGCGCAAGTCCTTGGACAAGCTTCATGTACCAGCTCAAAGCGTGATCACTCAACGTAGTGCTAAATTGGTTTCTTTTAACAGCTTCATCGGTAATATTTTTAATGTTCCATACAACCTCACACAGGAACTAGTGTTGATCAGGATCTTCAGATCCATCTCCTTTGAAGATAGGGAGCCTCATCTCGTCTTCCATAGAGTTGCCTAGGTTTCCTGTCTGAGTAGATGTTGAACTACTAGTAATAGCAGTCTGTGGACTCTGGTGATTTAGAATATTTTGATTACTTAACATTTCTAAAATAACATAAGGATTTATATTACTTACTTCAGGGGTCTGCATGGTTCCTGATGTTTCTAGATCGTTCTGGCAAAGTTCTTCAACTTCCTCATCCTCTGCTCTGGTGGGTTATGAGTGTTCTTCGTTTGTTAGATCTGCCTCTTCTCCACTGTAGAAACCCTCATCTCCGTAGTTTTTCTTGAATAGGTTCTCAAGGTGAACCCCTCAAAATAATTTCCCACTATGGGTATGTCCAGCTTTTGTGTCGTTGTCGTTGTCCAAATTATTGAACATTAGCCTTTTTCGGATGCAACCCATCTACTGTATCTTCAAGACGTTCTTTTCATGCAACAACATCTTGATTCTTAGCTTCATAAATTGTAAAAATTTTCCTCTGTGTCCTTTGAATAAGTATCTCTCGGCCTGGCTATACCCTCCAATGGTATACCCTCTGTGTCAACAACAAATTTAGTGATATACCCTCCAATGGTACTATCGAACCAGTGATCTACAACCCTTTCTATAGCATTGTCGACTCCCTTAAACTTCTTAATCAACTTCGACATCCAAACCACAGGAGGTATAGATCTGATCTCGATCTTGGTATCGGATAACCTAGCTAACCACTCGTATAACTCTTGATGGATTCCTCCAAAGAAGATCTCGTGAATATCGGTGAAGATGTGTCTCTGCAGCTAATATTTAGTACTTAGCTTAGGATTCTTGTTTTGGGATTCAGCAAAGTCCCTCTCTTGATCCTCCATCCACTTTTGAATCTTTGTCTTCGATGGGAACCACCTTGACATTCCCTTACACAGATTCCTATCTCTGCAATGGAACCATTTGTTGGCACAGGGGAAGACCCGGGGTTCAATGCTACAACAACACACCAAAAAAACCCTAACTACTGGCCCTTTCGGCAACACCTGTGAAGTAGATGCAGTCTCACTAGAAGCAACTAAGAGTGGGGTTGCAGGATAGGAATGTCTACAACTAGGGGAATATCAAGTGGATCTATCACAACAACAATACAACATTCATATATAACTTATCAGCTAGGTCTATCTTGCATAACTATAGATCTGATCTAACATATAACTGCAAATAACAATATAACAATGATAGAGATCTAGGCATCAATCACACATATGACACAAAATATACATGGTTCACCCTCTCTCTAGGGCTACGTCCACAGAACTATGCTTATGATTTAATAAGGTAAAGCATACAGTTCTTATCTGCACTCTTAGCTAGCAGATCTTCTTTCTTCTTTCTCTTCCTCTCCCTTTCCTACGCACCCAACTGCAGTACTTGACCCTCGCACACAGCTGAAGATCTCACAATAAAATCCTCTCCCTCCACAATAGAGCTATAACAAAAATATCATACCAATACTCAATGTCCAACGCCACCTAGGTCCTCTTGACCTTTATTTATACATTACAATCCCTCACCAATAGCCTTAGGTCGAAACCTAGGTGCCAAAACCCTAGATACCAAAACCCTAGGTCAACTTGACTCACTTTTTTCGGGCTTCGCCAGCCTGTCTTTCCTTCTTCATCGCGTGGTGCTCCAAATCATCCAATGATGGCTTTCTATGCTTTCTTAGTTGTCCACGATCCTTCTTCCTTGCTGATCTGTCATCCTTGATCTCCTTGTCCAATGACTTTCTTTTCTTCACTTCACTCCATCTTTCCTTCTCTTTTGCTCCCTTCAACTCAGTGACAGTTACTGTGTCTCTCGCGAAGCTCTATTTTCACCTTTCATTCCTTGTTCTTCACTTCCTTCCATATCCAAGGACAAAAAATAGGATATGCAAAGATGGAGAGCCATTGGATTTAGTCCAAGGAAAATCTGCATCGCAGATAGATCGAGTTGTTGATCTAAGATCTTGATCAAACGAACATCATTCATTTTGGGTCTAAATATGTGATGAGGTTACGCTCCGGAAAAATCTCACTTCAAGAGTTTCAGTTTGAGATTTGAAATACCCGAAGTCTGAAGAGACGGAGAGCCATAATAAATTTCAATCGGCAGATCCAAAGGGATATGTGGTGATGGATTGTGAACTCTGGAAAAATCACTTCGAGGGCTCTTAGTTTGAGATTTTAAATATCTGAAGTTTGGAGAGCCAAAGTAAATATCAATCATCACATCGTCCAAAGAAGATCTCAAGCATCATATCGTCTAAAGTGAATCTGGGTTGTCTGATCCAGAAAAGACGTGGCGTAATCCTATGGACTCCAGGAAAATACTCAAAGTAAGCCTCAACCACCTTATCTAAGAGGAAATGTGTCAATAATCCACATACTTTGAGGGGAAGTAAAGTTTGAGACTTGAGATCTCAAAAGTTTGGAGACTCAAAGGAAATCTCGACCGTTGATCGAGAAAGGGGCCACAAAATCATTGATCTAGTTAAAAGGTCAAATTCCTGAAGTAGAGGCAGAGTCGTCGATTGGGAAGGATAGGTGTCCGTAGATCATTGACTCTGGAATATTGGCATATGAAGAAAAACAGGTTTGATATTTGAAACTATCAAATCCTGGATCACGAAGTAAATAACAGTCGTTGATTTAGGAAGGTTAGATCTGATCGACAAAACTTGAGAGGACAAATCTAAACTGTCATTTTAGGAGCACCGTCAAGATCGTGAGATCGATGGTCCCATCGCATTATGGGGATTGAAGGCACATGAACTTTAATAAGTTAAGGGAGGGCCACAATCGAAACCATGGTTTTGGAGAAAGAACACATAGAGGCTCGAGGTAAATTGCGGGGTGAAAAGTAGTTTGATTTCAAACCATATTTCAATGCGCCCGCAATCGCGTGGTCACATGAGATCATCGCCCAAGTTCATATCGAGAATGAAGCTAGTTCTTTCTAGGAGTGAGTTCGATGTACTTTTCCCCAAGTCATAGCCAATGGTAACATGGAGAGAGAATAGAGGAAGGAGCTAGCGTCCCTAAGATCCACTTCAGAGATATGGAGTTGGGAGAATCGATACGTCTCATACCAAGATTCCTAAAGTCGCGAGTCATGAAGGGCATGATATTTACGCGTATGGTCACCGTCGATGGTCACGTGAAGGAAGGGGCTTAGAAGCCAAAGAAGCCAAAAATGAATGGATGTAGCTGACAGAGAAGATGAAGAGTTGTGACTGTCAGAGAATCCAAAGAGTCTTTGGATAATGACCACCGATGATGAACAGATTTAGCATAACCACCAGAGAAGATGAAGAGTTGTGATGATGATCTGGTAGAGGATTTGGCGTGCGAAAGACATGCAGAACCAAGAAGTGAGGGTGTGTTTTTTAGAGTTATGCATGTGGGTAGAATGTGACCATGTATAGGACCTAAATTGCAGATCATAGTTGCAGTGTATAGAAATAAGAGACAACACAGAGTATAAAGGAAGAAGATAAGTTGAACAAAATATTAGTGTGCACAACAGGAGAAAGAGCATAGTATAGAAGCAAAACAGAGTATATGGAATGGAGATGTAGCATACCATATCAGAGACAGATCAAGTAAGTAAAGTTTTGTAAGATTAAATCAAGGTGGTAGGGTGGTGCTAGGGAGGATTGAAGTCCTCTAAATTCTAGTTGGTGCTAGAAGAGATACTGGGAGTTGGTTCTAGAGAAACCTGGGAGTTGGTGCTTCCATCTAGTCAGTGCTAGAGAAATCTGAGATTTGGTGCTCTCTGCAATTTGAAACTTGCCATCATAGGTTGTAGCCTCATATTTGAGTTGGTTCTCAAATACTGTGATGTACATGAAATTTGGATCTTGATTGACATCCTAAGAAGAAGAGGTTTTCTCCCTTTATGGGTTTCCTCATGAAAATCAGTGTCTCTGTGTATTCTGTGTGATTGATTAAATATTGTATATCTATGCATGTTAAGTTATCAGCAACACATTAAATAATAATCTAGAAAGAAAATTAAAAGAAAATGAAAAGTTTCAATATTATATACATAACTGATTCACCCCCCCTCTCAGTTATATTTCCAACAACAACTAGTTCTTCCTTTATTCCATTAAGAAAAATGAAGGGATAACACCTGAAACACATATGCCACAACTTCCTCTTTACTCCTCTTCACTTTCTCATGGTCTTCTCTCTCAGACACACTACAATATCTCACCATACACAGTCGCAATACAATGCCATCTTCAGGAAGGGTTGTCTTCTAGGGTAAAAAAGTATCAGCATAACCTCTACTGTCAGATTTGTGATCTAATAATGAATGATCTAGATTGAATATTAAATTACAATATAATATATAGGATCTTGTGGGATCCAAAATTCCTAATACATTTAGGTGGATTAGATTACAACCTTAATTTATTCGTCAGAATTAGAAAACCAAGGGACGAAACATCGTGTGCCAAAACTACCCTAAATAGAAATATTTTTCTCGAGATTTTTCATGCCCCCCCCTATGAATCCCTCGTTGTTTCCAATGCAGTGAGAAACATCTATCTTACTGCCATGTTCCATCCTCATGACATTTCAGTCTCCATTCCAACTGGTGTGGTGACAACCTCGTCCTCCCGAGGCACTGGGATAAACTGCCATGGTGGAATTTCATTCCATGTAGGCCTAAAATCATTTGTCACTCGAACATTCTTTTGGTTCCATTTGATTTGTATGGTATCAAGAAATATTCCCTCTCAATACCATCTGTTTGGACTTTGAGCGATTCACATAGTATCATTACCCCAAGGCCAAGGTATCGAGGAATATTCCCTCTCACTTCGATGGACGATTTCGATGCACGGAAGACCTCCCGAACCATGGTTAGGAGTCATTCGGCACCTAAGGTTTATATTTCCTATTGGACACCATTCAACTTGTCAATCAATTGAAGGTTGACACACGCTATCACATGGGCACTCTTAATGAACATCAACTAGTCCTTCTCTCTCGATTTGCTAAGTGGGACCCGCTATAACCAATGGTTGATATTGAGTTTTGTTTAACACCTAGGTTACTATTGTGACAGTGCACCTATTTCTTGACGTGACATATGGCCTAGCATCCCCTCGACACATGGACCCAACACATCTCACCATGTCATCATAGGGATCTTAAGCTCACTCAGCCAAAGAATGAAAATTTTCTCTCTCCTATTAACCAATTAAAATTATTAATTGATATTTCTTAAAATACCTCTCTTTGGTATACAATTAGATAAACCTTATAATGAATAATTAATATTCACTAATTACTTATCTGTGTAAGAACAATTTTCACCTAACCAAATACTTTACTTAATTACCATGTTCGAATGTTGATACCACTTTGTAACACACCCAACCCCCTAAGTACCTTTTAGGATATTGGGTATTAAATTTTCACTTCTAATAATCTTGAATATTCTCTATCACAACTCCCTCATATTTTTCTCTTCAATATCTTTCCAGCGACAATAATTTTTCTCATGACTGAGATATGGAACAAGAGTTATGACCTTTCGAAGATTCTTGAGTTTACATAGGAAACATCTCTGTTACTTCCATGTGGCATCCTCGTGACACTTCAATGTCCACTCCAACTCACGTGGTGACACCCTCATTTTGGTGGGGCACTAGCGTAAACTGCCAAAGTGTAATTTCATTGCATGCATTCCTACAACCACTTTTCACTCAAACCTTTTTCCAGTGCAATATTTGTTTCCCTACTATTACTGTCCTATAATTTTCTCAAGGGTCAAAGTTTGAATCGAGTATTTGACATATATTAGGATGTTGAAGAAAATGGTGTTTGAAAGGGTAATGAAGTGGTATTAGGGATGATTATCATCATCTCAAGTGTCAAAATTTGAATCAGTGACCTTCAACCATCAATCAAATCCAAACAATATAAGAAAATGTCAAAAGAAAACTCACTCCGCAAGTTCATTGTGCAAGTTCTAGAATTGACTATTTTTTCAATCAACATAAAACTCTGTTTCTGACCACATGGAAAGGAATCTTTGAAAACTGAAAGAGGATTTTGTCAATAACTATCCTATTCACAAAAAAATCTCTCCGTTGCTTCACAAGTGTCATGGTTTGAAATGTTCTAATGTATATTTACAACCTAGTTTTCAGATTTAAACATTTAATGACTTCCTGTTTTAGCCATTATCTTAGGGCACAAATATCGAGACACTGGAAAGGAATATTTGAAAAATGAAAGAGTATTTTTTCAATAAAGAGAATTTTCTCAAAAACCTATCTCCATTTCTTCATAGGTGTCATGGTTTAGAATATTCAAATGGATCTTTTCAACATATTTTTTAGATTTAAACATTTAATGATTTCCTGTTTTAGTCATTATCTTTGGGCATGGATCCAGAGACTCTGGATAGAAATATTCAAAAAATGAAAGAGGTTTTTTTTAAAAATGATACCATTCACGAAAACCTCTCTCAATGTCTTCACAGGTGTCATGGTTTGGAATATTCGAATGAATATTTACAACCTATTTTCCAGAAAATTGATTCCTATTTCCTAGCAACCAGTTCTAAACTTGTTGCTATAATTTTGTAACCATATCCAACTTTCAGAAGGAGTTGATATAGACCTCCTAATATTTGGGAAGAGTCTTTTCTATATATATTTGTAATTATTATTCACTAAAGGAGTTGGAAGAAACATAGAGGATATTTCTTTTGAACATTTTGTATTTTTTCTAACGTTTAATGAAATATTAGTGTAGAAGTACAATGTTATTCATACCAAAGATTCTTTTGGTGGTGATCTAAAGTGTATTTTTCCCTCTAATTTGTGTATTTCCTATGTTCTTTTATCGTTTCATATTCAACTATTATATGCTGAAATTGGAAAGCTAATGGTTTGGAATTCATCTGATATAAATGTTTTAGATTCAACAATTTAAGTATTGTTATCTCTTCTTAGCCCAATCAAAATTCATCTCAGCTAGTGCCTTGAATGTGGTTAATTGTTTTCTCTTTCTTCCATCATACAAAAAAAATATTTAAACTAAAATATTATCACCTATCTAGCCTCTGCTTCCTTGATATTTCTACCAGCAGTCATCGATAGTTATATTTGCTTCAAAGTTGAATCCATTCCCAATGGATTTCTCTCTCGGCTCTGCCACAAGATCTTAAAACCTTATTTCTATTTCAAATCTAGCCATTGAGCCTCATGTTCATTGAGAGATCCCTCTTTTGTTTGGAAATGCCATATTCCAAGCCCAAAGTGTGATGTGGTTACCTCCATGGTTTCCCTCCCTTAGCCAAGGGAAATTACGAAGTCATAACATTTTTGGCGTCATTGTTGGAGAGATTAAGTGAAATTTTCTTTGGGATAAATGAAAAAGTTCATATCTGAGTATTGATGGTGAACAATAGTCAGAAACATAAAGGTTGTAAATCATTCACCGAGTGACTCCATTTCCAAGAATCTAGAGTTTAGAATTTTCATGGAGACTCCACTGTCCAAAGACTCTGTAGCCTAAGGACTTTCTCGATGACTCCACTGCTTCAATATGGATCACATATTTGCAAGGTATGCTCCAATTAATCTCTCTCACATTCTCAGTTTTCCAAATTGAATTCCTTGCATAGACCGGGATACATATCTTCTTATATTCATAGATGGAAAAGGAGACGACGTTGATCTTCACTTGGTTAAATTTAATATGCATGTGCATAAGATAAAGGTTCAATTTCATGAAGACTTCTTGATGAAGATGTTCATGGTCACCTTGGATGGAAAGGCAAAACAATGGTATGCAAATTTATGATCTGCAAGACTTTATTCATTACAATATTTTGATACAATAGTTTTTTTAAATCATAAAAGATCATATCCATCATTA
>SNQJ01S0107867.1:17516-29562 GCA_010110895.2 Picea sitchensis | reverse complement strand
AGAGAAAATAGCTATTGAACCAGATTATACTCATATAAAACAAGCACAATGGGTTTAATAACTAAGGAAATAACTTATTATTATCAACTTAATCAATCAATTAGTGAGATGACAGTCACATGCAGATTGAATGAGCATCAATAAAGAACCTTCACTCATAAGATGTCAGAGAACAGAAAAGAAAAATCTGACAACACAACTGAAGGAAGCTTGCAATTTTTCATATAATAAGAATAGGTCTCTCTTACAGTAGCAGCATGTAGAACCCAAAATCGAACCCCATTTGTCTCTTAGCATGAAGAGGCATCTATAGCCTATTACAATCAGTTTTCAGATCCTAAAACCATGGATCTGATATTATAAAAATAGAAAGTCAAAACTGATTCACAAAAGATAAGGAAAGATCCTCAAGATGAGGTCAACCTCTATCTTTTGGTCTTCAAACATTGGTTGAAAGTTGATGAAGTGTAGCCTAGCCTTCCAAGGATCTTTGATCTGTTCCTTTGGAAGTGGAATTCGAATTTGATGATGTGTGCCAAAAATTCTTGATCTGGGCGAAAATTTGACTATTATGGCTATGACAGGCTTTCCACAGCAAACTTACCCGAAAATCTGCTCCTGCGCTATTGAAAGTCACCACTTTCCACAGCTAACTGGTCATAATTCTGCCTTCTGCGCTGGTGAAAGTGCAGATTTTTTCAAAATCAAATTTCTCAGTCATGGAGAGTCTGTTTTGCATGATTAAATAGTCGATCGACATCTACAAATCCTGAACTTTCCAATGGTGCTTTCATATCTGCATTTGGATCTCAGGAAGCTATTGAAAATTTCCCTACAATATTAGGCATCTTTCCTTCAAAAATGCCGGTGCATTTTTGAGTGCTAACAACGCCTTTACGTAGCGCCACTGTGCTATGCCTGTATGCAGACTCTATGAATATTAGGTAGCACCTTTACATAGCATCATTGTGCTGCGTCTGTGTGCAAGTTTATTCTCTGCCAGATATTATGTAGCGCGACGCATACGCAAAGGATAGGCTATTTAAGATCTTGCAACTTCAATGGCTATGGCAGACAGTAGTAATCAGACCTAGATACAGGTAATGGAGTTTACAGGTCTTAAAAAGAGGGAAGACATGGCTATCATGCAAAGATGAGTCCCTTACAATTGTGTAAGCTCGACAAACCAAAACCTGAGCGCAAATTTCTTGTGGAAAATAATATACAGAGGAGGCAACACGGGATACCTGTGGATTAGACACTTGTTGGAATATTCAACAAAATACCAAGATGAAATTGCGAAAGCTTCTTTCCTCGAATCTACTTCAACATCAAATTTGGTTGCATTGTTGTCACCTAATCAGAACTTGTGAATTTGCGCAGCGCATCACTGTTGAGTTTTTTCAAAATAATAAACTTCTACCCAAGCTTGTAAATGCAAGATATTGAAGGCATCTTTAACCAACTCCTGGCACTGAAAACAAGGAACCTGACATCAGTCATGGCAATCATGACTTGTGGTGGAAGTATGATGAACAAGAAAGGCACTACGGAACTGCCTGATGAGTGGGCAGCGCTCCAACTCAAAAATGATTGGATAGGTAAGCAAGGATAATGAGGCATGACTATGAGGTCATGAGTGAGGAAAAAGGTATGTCACATCAGTCTAATCATGAGAGGGATCGACCTAGAGACAAGTCATGAAGGGGACGAAAAATTAAGCCGTGAACTAAAATGGTTCTAAGACCAAAAAATCAATTTGAGGATCAAACATGAGCTATGACTCAAAAGTTTATTTATTTAAGGGGACCTAACAAACATAACTTTAAAGGGATGAAAATTATAAATTAAAATCTAAGGATTAAAAAGGATTAAAACAAACTAAAAGACCCAAGGCAATTTAGTGTGATAACATATAGCATGTGAGTTATGCAAACAATACAGAAAATGCTCCCTTTTATTTGACAAAAATAGGAAGCAACAATTCATTCCCATGTCATTCAAAATCATTGGGATTACTGTCAAGAGCTCGTTGAGTCTTTTCAAAATGGATAGATTCTTCAAATCCTTTGATATGAAAGAAGCCAAGGCCATTGTTGGGTTTTACCTAGAGGGTATTTTTTCATCCCACATGATAACCATTGGATACCCCTCAGTTTTTAGTAGAGTGCAAGAAATTTTTAAAGGCATAGATGACAACGAAGACTTGCCTATCGAAAGCAAAGTGGCAACTGTCTCGAGAAAAATTTTCCCTAGGAGAAAGAAACAACCGGTCTAGGAGGATTCACATACTAGTGTAAGTTCAAACATATGTACAATAGAGATCCCTCATGTTGAAGGAGATAATCAAACCCCTCACCAAAAGAGGAATCATTCCACAACTAATGCAGAAGGTGGCACAATGCATCACCCACACAAAAATCCCTCTACATGATACACTAATTAAGAAAGCAATGTTGGTGGTAAGGAAAATAAGGAAGGATGTGTGGGAAAAATAGATGGTTGAGACCCTCCTCGACACCAATTGGAGGCTTCACATACCATTTCATATATATCCAAAAGAAAAAGAAACCTAGAAGAAGGTGCTCTGGCAGACCCTAATAATTTGGAATCTAACACAATCGACATGCAAATCTATGAAGCTAATAACATGCCCACATGGCTTGCTATGCAGTTAGCTGAAATAAATTTGATAGCAGAGGAGTTAGCCCAAGAAGGCCTGACCATTTTTGAAGAATATTCGATCGCCCTTCACCATGCCAAGTATGATAGATAGTCCAAGAAGCTCCACATCGAGAGAGTCAACATGAAGGATAAACAGGTGAAAAAGAAGTGGAGCTATGAAATTGGGATACTAGGATTGAAACCTTCAAGGGTCCTCAGAGTACACCAGTCTATGGGTGAAGCTCTGTCCGACTCGATAATAGAGCAGGAAATAGAGAATGAGATATTGAAAAAGAGAGTAAGAGAACTGGAAGAGGCCCTTACCCTAAGCCATTATTTTCATAACCATTAGTTGTGATGGTCCCACAAGAGTTTCCTAAGGAAATGGAGGGATCGATGTCCATGGTTACCAAGGTTACAAAATTTATTATTGGTGTCAGAAGATTTGTCGTTGAAAATATTGATAAAAGACTCAACACTATGGAGAGGCTTGGAAATTAGCCATTGAATTCAATGTCATAACCAAAAGAATCCATGCCCTCAAGGAATATTTGCAAGAGGATCTGAAGAACCATGAGAATTTCTATAAGAATGTTGTGAGCACGTTCATGGAGAGAATATCAATTATGGATGATATGATGAGAAAAAAGAGGAACCTTCCATCCAAGAAAAGGCTAAAGAAAATACAAGCAGACTCATTAGCGTGAATAAATGCTCTCTGACAAATGAATGCCACGTGTGATTACCTGATGGAAAAGAAGAGTTCACTATTATTGAAAGTTTTGGATGTTATAAAGGATTTGTGATGCAGGAGCATCGTAAGCAGCCAAGTGAGCGTGAAGGCCGAAGATAGCTGGAAAGCGCATCCCATATTTTACACGTTTTGAAATGTTTTTGAAAAATTAAGAAGAGGATATTAATGTAATAGCTAGAAGTGTACTTGCATTTATATCTGGCTGTTGTAAATAGATCATGAGTGATTTGCTCTCAGCTGTCAATGTAAAAGGCATTTAAGTCTATTAATGAAAGTAGGTAGAGTTGAATTCATAGATTAGACAGTTTTAGAAAGTAGGAGGGAAAACAGATATAGACACCCTCATCTTTATATCATTGTATCATAAGAGATTGTATCATTAGAAAAGAGCAGAAGAAGCTGGAGAGCTGTAGCAGAGAGCTGTAGAGAAGAACCCATGTACAGAAGTTTTGAATTAATATATGAAGCTTTGATTCAGATCCATGGTGTTATGATGTTTTCTTTTTATACATGTTGATGGTATGCTTATAGATGGTTTATTCTCTCTGTTATACATTTGCTTTATTACTGAGTTGAATGTAAGATTTCATATTGAATGTTTGAAGTCTGAGAGAAGAAAGATAATGAGTTTCAATTGTTTCTCTTCCTGAGTGAGAAAAGTTCCTACAAGGAGTGCAGTGAAGCGTCTGCAAGGAGTGCATTGACAAAGGTTCAGAGTTCATCTCTGAAAGCTCAGGAGGGATACCATTGCTCTCATTCCAGCAGAAGTGCAAGTGAAGCAGAGAAACCGTGCAAGGCGTGCACAGGCTAGTAGATACCTTAGAAGTTATCAACTAAGGTTGAAAGGTGAAGGACTGCTATTGCAGAGAGTGCACAGAGTCGAGAGAACCAAACACTTGGGAGTATTTGAAATATTTCCACAAGGAGTGCGTGCAGGAGTCATTTTAGAGACTCGAGTTTACAAGTTAAAGCTCAGGAGGGTCAACACTTTTGAAAATACTTCAAAGGAAGACAAGAAGTGAAATCATCGTGCATAAGGTTAAGTTCCGGTGAAAGAACACTGATTCATTTCGCAGAAGTTGTCAAGGAGGAAACGAATGGTTAGAATTCTCCGTGGAGAACTTGCGAAGTTGCGAGGACCATAGGCTTTGACAGAGTTGCAAGGTGATTTGAGGACGGAGAAATCCATCACCTTAGAATAAAGGATCAACGAGAGTTGTTGATCGTGCTTTGTATATATCATTGGATCATATCGCAAACTTGGGGTTCGTAAGTTTGGAGGCTAGACCAAATCCTTTGGTTGTAAGAACTTGCGAGTAGCGAAAACATCCATACCGCTGGATCCAAGCATGGGAGAGCCGTTGGATCAGAACCTCTTCGCCATTTCGCGTATCAAGGTTTCGGAGGTTGAGAGGAATCAGTTTCGACTGCAGAAGTCACAAGCTTGCGAGTTGCAAGAGCTCGTGCAACACGTGGCACGTCCGCTTGGTGGGACCCGCGTGGTTGACAGGTGGTGTGACGATAAGATGCCCGGAGAGAGGAAGAAGTGGTGACAGGTGGTGGACACGTGTCATTTGAAATGGGAGTCAACATCCTATTGACTTCTCATGCTTCAGGTTCTCGTAAGAAAGGAGCACAAAGGCTCAACAAATTAAGTCATGAAGTTGTGAGTTTCGAGAAGCACTGAAGGAGTCAAACCTTCTCTGACTTTCGCATCTCGGGATTTCGTAAAATAAGGGCCCGGAGATTCAACCTTTCAACTCACGAACTCGTGAGTTGCGAGTAAGGCTAGTACTTATCCCTAGCCAGTGGTCACCTGTGGAGGGCGCTAACAAGGAGGGGCCACATCCCATCGCATCTCAGGTATCGATGTTTGGTGAAGAAAAGTCGAGGGTCTCGACCCATGAACACGCGAGTTCCGAAAAGCGCTTCCACAAGGACCAGGTCGTGGTCGTATGGAAGTGTAAGGCTCACACCTATAGCTAAGTTGGACAGGGCAGGTTTTTCAAGAAGGACCTGTGGATACACTCTTGTGTGTGTGATAATTTCCCGTAGGGAAATTGAAGGGTCAGTTCAACTCAGAGAGGAGAATTAGAACGATCCTGAGCAGATCCGGGCCCGAGGGCAGGGGGTCTGCATCATTTGGTATCAGAGCACAGAATAATTTCTTTGGTTTATGTAGCAGAGAAAAGAGGAATTTTATAGCCATGCTGCCGAGAAGAAGAGATAGGCCAATGCCAGTACCTGATCCAGCAAGGGAAAGAGAAATGCGCGAGTTACATGCTAGGCTTGATGCCATGGAGATAGCACAGAGGTGCACAGTTGACACTGGGGATATCAGCGAAGCTGAAAGTGAGAATGAAGTTGAATACGAAGAAGAAGTTGCAGTTGAAGACATTGCAGAAGAACGCCTATTCAAGGCTGTTGCAAGGATAGGTGCCTGAGAAAAAATGGACATTCCAGTGTATGAAGGAAACCTAGATGTTGAAGAGATTCTAGACTGGATTAGATCTCTAGACAAATATTTTGACTATGAGGATGTCGAGGAAGATAAGAAGGTCAAACATGCTATCACAAGACTTAAAGGGCATGCAACATTATGGTGGGATGAACTGCAGGCTGACAAATGCTGCAAGGGCAAGAAGAAAATCAAAAGCTAGGATAGAATGGTTCCGAAGATGAAAGCCAAATTTATACCCAAGGATTATCAAATTACTCTGTTTCGGAGGATGCAAAATTTGAGACAGAAGCTGATGTCAGTGAATTAATACACTGAGGAATTCTACAAGATAAACATCAGAGCAGATCATTAGGAGAGCGATGATGAAAAAGTTTCCAGATACATGAATGGTCTGCGGTATGAAATTCAGGATGAGATGAGCATGATGACCATTCGTACAGTGGAAGATGCTTATCAGATGGCTCTCAAAGTTGAAGAGAAGCCGAGCCAAAAGCAAGGTCAAATAGGCAGAGGTAGAAGTCAAGCCAGAGGCAAAACAATTGCCCAAGACAGAACCCATAAATCTAAAGAAGAGGGGAAGAAACCTCAAACTCAAACTGAGAAAGGCGGAAGCTCACAGAGAGGGCAGTATGCTGATAGAAATACTTTTCCTTGTACCAAAGGAAGAGGAAAAGGCAAAGGTGGTGAAGTGAAATGTTTTACCTATGGAAAAATTGGACATAAATCTTATGAGTGTCGAGATAAGAAGAAAGATAGTGATGAAACTCACATTGCCAAAGCTCAAGGACGAAATGTTGAGGCAGAAGATGCTGAGGGTGGAAAGTCCTTAATGATGAGGAAATTTCTCTTAACGCCAGAGAAGGAGGCCGAAAATCCAGCCCAAAGAAACAATCTGTTTCGAACTGCTTGCAAAACCAAGGACAGGGTATGCAAGGTCATCATGGATAGTGGTAGCATAGATAATCTCTTTTCTACAGAGATGGTAGAAAATCTGGAGCTAGAGACTATTGCACATCCAAGCCCTTATAGAGTTTCGTGGCTACAAAAAGGACATCAGGTAAATGTCACTAAACAATGTTTACTTGAGTTTAAAATAGGAGGATATAAGGATGAAATATTATGTGATGTCATTCCCATGCATGTTTGTCATCTATTATTGGGTAGACCGTGGCAATATGATAGGAATGTAATTCATGATGGGAGAAATAACACATACACCCTGGAGAAAAATGGAAGGACTCACATGTTGTTGTCGGTCAAGGATAAAGAAGTAAAACCAAAGGTGAGCAACACTGTACTTCTCATGAGTGGGAAGGAACTTGTAATGTCCCCAAGGCCGAGCCCCGTTACAGATCATGAAATATGCAATGAATTGTAAATGTGTACTGTAGGCTGGTGAGCCAAGTTTTGTATAAGTCGGAAGGCTTATGTGTTTGTTAGGCCAGAAGCCTAAGTGTTTGAAGGCCAGGAGCCTGCTGTTGTACTTGTATGTATGCAAAATAATTAATAAAATATAAACATCGCCAGGTGCAGACCGACCACGATGAATGAGTGAAGGGGGACTGGGCGTCCACAGAGTGGGAAAGGAAAGGCTGAAAGGTGGGAAAGGGGCTGAGTGTTGAGCCTAGGGGGCTAAGCCTAGGGGGCTTAGACCTGGAATAATATTTTAATATTATTTCCAAAAAAATCCATGTGCATATTATTTTATCCTAAGTTCCTGGCAAAAGGAAGAGCGTGTACAGGGAGGCACGCAGATGGAACGCATGCAGTTCCCAGGGTGACAAATGTCCACCCTGACGCATGCAAATAAAACAGAAAGGAACAGCTGTGGGAGGGGATCTCTCTCATTCCATTCGACTCGACTGCCCTAAGCATGAGCCGTGCGAGCCAGTCTGCAAGAGACCTCGTGTATGTCTGTTACAGAGAGGAAGTCTGTGTTTGGTGTTGAAGAATCCGTGTTCACCCCTGTACAGAACCGTGGAGTCTATCTCTGAGAGAAAACCAGTGTGAGCATTCCCTGAACGAAATGCCCATGTTAATTTTGGGGAAGAGTCTCTGTTTGTCCGGAAAAGCTGAGCAAACCTGTGCGTGGAGTCCCTGTTCTGAAATCTTGACCGTGAGAACATCCTGTGACTGCTGAACCGGTTTTTGGGAAGCCTGTGTCCATTTTCCCTGTGTTTGTTGTGGCATGCAGTTCTGGACTGTGTGAGGTTTGTTGGCCTGTGAGCGACTCCCTCCAGGTGAGAGAGTGTGCAGAGGAAGGAGAGAGCTCCTGGAAGGAACCCTGTAGCTACCTTAGAACCCGGAGACTTCCGGTCCGGTCTGTTCCTGCAACCCAAGGTAAGGGAGATTGGCAGCCAAAGGACTGTCCAGGTGACAGAGAAGGTGCACTCTCCTGGGGTGGAACAAGCATGTGGGGAATGAGGGTCTGTGGGCAGTGAGCGTGGGAGATTCCTGGGAGAGCATTCTTCCTGGTGGTTGTGTGTGACTGATTTCCCTGTAACCTCAGCCTGAGTCTAGATTCCTTGCCCTGGGGTGGAGCTCAGACCTAGCTCGGGGGTGACCCACTGTTGAGTTGATGAGCAGTGCGGTCTACGGCTGGGAGGTTCGTGGGAGGCCTGCATTTGGTTGGTGGATTTCACCACTGTCACAAGATAAGTATTTAATTATATTTTACCACATTTTATCATGACTGTACTGGATCTGTTATCATGTTTTCCGCTGTGTAAATGAATTACTGTTGAAAGCTATGGATTGTTTAATTATGATAGTAACAATATGTTTATTCCGAGAATTAAAATGTATTTCTTTGCTTGAATGCATGTGGTTATACAATTCTGTATGATTTATGTAAAATTCCATGTACAGAATGGTAAGCGAGAGGTTTGAAAGCCTCGGTAGTGAAAAGGGTACACTACAGAACTTCTTATGGAGGTTAAGAAGAAAGAAGACACACAATTTATTGTGGTCAGGAAACCTATAATTGTTTTAACCAGTACAAGAGTGGATGATTTACCCGAGGAAATCCAGAAGTTGTTGATATAGTAGTGGATGAACTACCTCGTTCGTTGCCACCTATCAAGAGTATAAGTCATCACATTAATATTATACTTGGAGCCAGTTTACCAAACAAAGCAGCGTACAGATTGACGCCACAGGAGAATGAAGAAGTCAGGAGACAGGTCCAAGATTTAATGGACAAATGAATGGTTCGGGAAAGTTTGAGTCCATGCGCTGTTCCAACAGTGCTCAGCCCAAAGAAAGATGGAGGCTGGAGGATGTGTACATAATCAAGGGCAATCAATAAGATTACCATCAGATACAGATTTCCATTACCAAGGATGGATGATTTGATGGATTGCTTGAGTGGAGCAAGATTTTTTTCAAAGATTGATTTGAAAAGAGGATATCATCAAATTCATATGAGAGAAGGTGACGAATAGAAGATAGCATTCAAGACGAATGAAGGGCTATATGAATGGCTTGTTATGCCATTTGGCTTAACAAATGCACCCAATACTTTCATGAGATTGATGAATGAAGTCCTGAGGGAGTTCATCGGGAAGTTCGTCATTGTATATCTTGACGATATATTAATTTTCAGTAAGACAAAAGCAGAGCACTTGAAACATTTAGCTGCAGTAATGAGGAGATTACAACAAGAGAAATTGCTGATAAATGTGAAGAAATTATCATTTATGAGGACAAAACTCATTTATTTGGGTTTTGTTATCTCTGCAGATGAGGTGAATATGGATCTGGATAAGGTAGAGGTGATTAAGAATTGGCCATCACCAAAAAGTGTGTTTGAAGTTTGAAGCTTCCATGGTTTGGCAAGTTTCTACAGGAATTTATCCGAAATTTCAGTAGGATTAGCGTACCAATGATGGATACAGTGAAGAAAAGAATTAAATCTTTTCACTGGACAGAGGAAGAAGAAAAGAGTTTCAATCTGCTGAAGAAGAAGATCACTGAGCAACCAATTTTGGTGTTGCCAGATTTCAGCAAGACGTTCCAGGTCAGATGTGATGCAAGTGGGCTTGCAATTGGAGTAGTCTTGAGCCAAGATGACAGGCCGGTCGCATACTTCAGCAAGAAACTGAATGAAGCAAAGGTCAAATACTCAACATATGACAAGGAATTCTATGTTGTCATCCAAGCGCTGAAAAAATGGAGACATTATTTGGTTCCTAAGGAGTTTGTTTTGTATAGTGATAATCATGCTTTGCAATTCATAACTCAACAGGAGAAGTTGAACCAAAGACATGTTAAATGGGTTGAATACATGCAAAATTTTACTTTTGTGATTAAACATATTGCTGGAACTGCTAACAAAGTTGTTGATGCTTTGAGCAGGAAATGTTGCTTATGCAGGAATTTAGAGTCAAAACTTTGGGTTTTGATAACCTCAAAGAAATGTACAGAGATGATCTAGATTTTAAAGAGGCGTATGAGGCATCTGAGAATCCAATTCTCAGGGACAGAAGCCAATGGACCGAGTATATGATCCAGGATGGATTATTATTCAGGGGCACTCAACTATGTATCCCAATTTGCTCCATGAGGGAGAATTTTCTTAAAGAAAAACACAGTGGAGGATTGGCTAGACACTTCGGTCATGAAAAAACGTTCTTGAAATTGAATGGCTCATATTTTTGGCCAAGGATGAGGACAGATGTTAAGAAATTTTTGGACAGATGTAGGATTTGTCAGCACACAAAAGGAAAGAAGCAGAATACAGGACTGTACCAGCCATTACCCATACCTGAGAGGCCATGGGATGCCATGAGCATGGATTTTGTATTGGGATTGCCAAGGACACAAAGAGGATTTGATTCAATCTTTGTGGTGGTAGACAGATTTTCAAAGATGGCACATTTCATACCATGCCAGAAAACTAGCGACGGAACTCATATTGCGAACCTGTTTTTCAAAGAAGTCATTAGACTTCACGGTTTGCCAAGAAGTATAGTTTTAGATCGAGATACCAAGTTCGTGGGACATTTATGGAGGACTTTATGKAAGAAGATGGGAACAAGCTTGTCCTTTAGCTTAGCTTATCATACTCAGATGGATGGGCAGACATAAGTTGTGAATAGGATCTTGGGAGATTTGTTGAGAAGCCTAGTGACTGAACACCACAGTTAGTGGGATCACATTCTGCCATAGGCGGAATTTGCTTACAATGATTCACTTAATAGAAGCACAGGGCAGAGTCCATTTCAGATTGTATATGGAATGCAGCCAAGGGGATTTTCTGAATTGAAAGATTCAGAGCAGAATGAAATCAGGAGTGCTAGTGCAGAAGATTTTGCAGATGTAATGAAGGAGCTTCACAGTTGAGTTAAAGAACGATTGCAGAGTTTGGGTCAAGAATACAAGCGCAGAGTAGATCAACATAGGTGAGAACTTCAATTTGAAGTCGGTGATTTGATTCTTACACATCTGAGGAGAGAAAGGTTCCCAAGGGGAACATATAACAAATTAAAGATGAAAAATATTGGACCATGCAAGGTCGTGAAGAAAATTGGGGCAAACGCATATGAGATTGAATTACCCAATGAGATCGAAATTTCACCGATATTCAACATCTCAGATTTGTACCCTTACAAAGTTGAAGAAGTAGGAGCAGAAAGTGAACAGAAAGAGGTTCAGTGGACCAAACAAATGCCTATAGCTGAAAAGCCACAGATGGAAAGTATAATTGATAAGAGGGTCAACAAAAAGACCAGGAGAAAACAATATTTTGAATACTTTGTCAAATGGAAAGGACATCCAGTTGAAGATGCCAGTTGGGAAGATGAAGCAGAAATTCAGAAGCATGGACAGACCATGCAAGAGCTCATGAACATGAGTTCATGAAAATTTTCAAGCAAGGGAGTATGATGCAGGAGCATCGTAAGTAGGCAAGCGAGTGTGAAGGCGAAAGACAGCTGGAAAGCGCAACCCATATTTTACACGTTTTGAAATGTTCTTGAAAAATTAAGAAGTGGATATTAATGTAATAGCTAGAAGTGTACTTGCATTTATATCTGGCTGTTGTAAACAGATCATGAGTGATTTGCTCTCATTTGTCAATGTAAAAGGCATTTAAGTCTATTAATGAAAGTAGGTAGAGTTGATTTCATAGACTAGACAGTTTTAGAAAGTAGGAGGGAAAACGGATA